>JARHVA010001978.1:955000-1082500 GCA_037957365.1 Torreya grandis | reverse complement strand
TTACTAAAGACAAAACGAAACTATTCACTCAAAAAAATTTAAACTCATGACTCAATAAAATCTAAGAGAAGAGAACTGTGAGATTCGAATTAATGACAAATGTGTGACACATGGGTGATGCCAAAGTAATGCAGATGCATATCAATGCTAGCTATATGTTACTAGAAATGACTTGGGAGTCATTGAAATAGACAAGTACAAATCCAAATTGAATAAATAGTTGGTAAATAGGCACAATGAACTTTTAATAGGAATGCATTCAACTATATACATCTTCCAAGATGTTTAACACATGCATGGTGAGTTATGCAGAGGCAAAAAATAATAGAAACTAGGATTTTGTTTGCCATTTGGATAGTTAGATGAACTCATTAGATGTCATATAGGTAGGAAGCTAGAAAGTGCATGCTTTGCATTTTCCTTGGATAAATGTCCTTTCAAAAACTAGATCTTGATCATGCACTATGAATTGCTTTGATCATGGATCTATAGAACCACAGTCTTTAACTACAATCAAATAGCTTTTCCAAGAGCATGAACTTAAAGATTACAAAATACCTTAATAATTAGTTGTTATGCATTCAAGTACTAAAAATCTCTTCCACACAGTGCAACTTCAACATAATATGGTGATCCATAGGTCTTAGAGTCACTAATCTGAATATAGAAATAAAGCTCTAATTAATCTACTAAACTTAAATCTTCTCACATAAAAAAAATCCCATACACAGGGGCAACCATGGATCTGCCCCACACAATGCTCAGGATCTCATTTGCCCTGATACCATTGTTAATATCTGGAAGAGTTTATCACAGATATTTAAATCATACACATAAAATCAATATAATTCATAGGACAAATACACAGAGAATAATTAATAACACTATAATATTATTTTTCTTGCTACATTATAAATCATATGAATACATTACAAATTTGTATTAAATGACATTCCTATATTCAGGATGATATATCCCTACAAACTCTCACCTAAATAAACACACAAATACTAACAACTAATATATTATTATTATGTAACAATAATATATTAATAATACTCTAATAACTTAATATTAATAATTATGTTATTTCTAATTAATAATGTGAACAAACAACTCTACCTCAAAGACTCAGTTCCTCTTGATATTTGTTATTTAAATACATTTAGGAGGATTTGTATATATAGACTTCCTAAGTTTGAATTAAGAAATCTATTGGAGAACAATCCAACTAAAAAATATAAAAAACTAAAAATCACAAGTATACACATTGAAAATAGGAGGAGAGGGGTAGAAATGCCAAAAATAATATAAAGGGACATAATCAGTGGACTGCTGATTATGTCTAAAACATAATCGACAAACTATTGATTATGTTACAGAGGTAAAAAATATTCGAGACAAAAAAAGAAGGCATATAGGAACAAAGAAAACAAAGAGGATAGAGAAAATAAAACATCATAGGACCACATGAAGAAGAAATGGGAGAATGAAAATGTAAAAATATGTGCCAATAAGACCTTAATTTAAAATGATTATCTATATGCACAAAACAAAACTAAAAACATTGTAATAATAAGCCTTATACCAAAATTAGGTGTATGTGTAATGCCCCAATTTGAGGCATGTGTCAAGTTAAAAAAATTAAAACATTTAACTAAATAAGGGAAGGAAGAATGAAGAGTCTAGATTATACATTAGGGTGCACCTACACTTTGATGTCCACAAATCTGGTGTACTTGCAAGAAAATGAAAATGCCAAAAAGTTGACAATGTCCTAGTAAACTAGTGTAAATATAATAAAATCAAAATAAAATGTGCATAAGAACAAATGTACCTAATGTAATATTAACCATGTATCCACTCTTGGTTAATTTCAATTGAAACACAATATACTCAAGGCTTCTTGAATAATATAAATTTCAATGTAAGTTATAACAACTCAAGTCTGCTTCTTGATTAGGGAAGAAGATATCTATCTTTTCTCAATTCATCCTAGTGTAACTAGATTTGTATTGGTATTTTTATATTTATTTTTATTTAGAATATCTCACCTAACATATAAAAAATATGTGAGGATAATATCAAGATATATGCACCCCCGCTTTTGAGGTGATGAATTGGTACTTGTGTTATGTGAAAAAACATAAAACATTTATGTCATGATGTTTTATAATGTAAACAAGCTATTTTTTCATAAAAATCATATTATATTATGTGTTGGGGTTTCATATGTATTTTTTCTCCATAATCTACCTAAGTTCAATGTATATAGACATGTTAGGTTATAGCTAGTAGCTTGCTCCACAATCTACCTCTTATAATGTTCTAGTTAGTGGTAGTAAGTGAAAACCATTTTTTTGTGAAATTATGGGTGGAATACCATTATAAGTTTGGGTATTATAAGTTACTCACTTTATTATAAATATGAGGTTTGCCCTCTCTATGTAATCAATCAATATTAATCTTAATTCAATCATATTTGATATTTTCACATGCTATTCCCTCTAAGCCGAATAACCAATATTATCCCTCTCAGAAGTTTTAGTTGCTTAGACAGGTCTGAATTGTTTCATGTGAATTCAAGAGATATAAAAGAGCCAATCAATTTTACACACACTAATGGTCTAAGTTTGAATTAGAACTTAGTATGTCACATGTGAAGCAGACTTCAGTGCCTTTATCTTTTTGATTTTATCTAAAAAATTATTTTTAGTTTATGATTGTTGTCTAGGTGTGAAGATTTATAGTTTAGGTTTTAAAGGCTAATGCATTATTTTCCCTGAATAGGTCACCATTTATTGGGTACAACACACCCTATTCTCATATTTCAAATGATGAACCTCTTGTTCAGGTTTGGTCTTTGGTTTTCAAGTTCTATATATGAATTTATGCCTTCTAAATGCTTCATTGATATTAACCAAGTCTTAATTAAAGTCTTTTGAATGTAAGAAGTTACATTTTTTATTGAACCAGTATAATTATGCCTATAAAATGTTTTATTTCAATTAAAAAATGACCAAGTCTTTATAATTTCCCATTATAAAGACTCAATCGATATTTGACTTTAGACTTGGCTATTTAGAAATTATTCAAGATTTGAAAATGATGTGAATTCATCATTTCAGGATGAATTGTATTGAGTTCAAGCTCAAAAATTGTGTTTCTCTTGATTTAGTCAAATTTCTCATTTTTTTGGGCTAACTTACTAATGACTTTATTTGCCTTGGTTCTTTTGTCACCTTATCTTTTTTTATAGATTTTGAAGACTTCTTGGGGTCCCCCAAATCCTTTTATGCATCCAAATCTCATTGACACATGGCTTTAGAGTCAAATCTTTTTGAAAAAAATGACTAAGTCATTTTAAATCCATAGGGCCTTGAGATCATGTCATGTGGCATGATCTCAATGACCTAACCCCTCTAAACCTTAGTAGCTTAGAACCTTGGGAGCATTAAGGCATCAGCTTAGTGGCCCAAAAGTTGATCATCATTAGTAAAGATTCATTCCCCTGAATCCTTAATAAGATGCCATGTGACACCCTCTCTAAATCTATGAGCTCAGATTAATTACAATATTAACTCAAAATATCTAGAGTTGAATAATATTTGCAAAGGTCCATGGCCCTAAGAAGATGCCACATGGAACCCTCCTACAAGATCATAACCTCATGATTCTTACATCATTATCCCAAAGCATGAAGATCCTAGAAATTTGATAAAAATCCATGTGGCCACAATGATGACATACAAAAATATAAAAGTAAATCCCAAGGGAAATAACAAGCTTCCAAGTGGAAAAGTGAGACTCAGTGGTAAAAACCAATAATGTAACAAATGGAAAAGGAATTTGAAATTGAGAAGAATCTAGGTGGCCAATGGAGAAGATTTTGAGGACATAAAATAAGATGAACCTGAACCACATCAACCAACCAAGTCATCATAAAAATGGCCCACAAGTTAAATTTCATGGTCTATCAAAATGTTAGAATGGCTCGAATTGAAGAAAACATTAGAATAATCAATCATGCTATATTTTAAGGGGTATAAATATATACACATAATATTTTCAAACTTTATCAATTATTGATGCTTTTTTTCTTGTAAAAAACCATCAAATCTCAATCTATTTGAGTACACTCCTTAAAGGGTACACTGGGAAAGGGGTGGCTAGACCATTGGTGCTTCAAAATATTTTTATCCCTTATACCACCACTTGAAACCAACACAAATTTCTCATATACACTTACCTAAGCAAAAGAACCTCCCTTACACACATCCAATCAATTCACCACCTTAAATATCCCCTACCTAAGCCAAAAACTCTTTTTTGACATTTATCAAATAATGTCAACTTGGGCTAACCCTATACTTAAAATAAATTAGCACATTTCAGGACTTATTCAACCTTGGCCAACCCAGTTCAGGACCTAACTTGCTTTTATTAATTAATGATATAGGGTCGATTGGGCTAAATTTGTTGATTAAACTTTCAAAAGAGTTTAGGGTTAGATTCAAATATATATAAACATCCTTTTCACCATTTCTAGAGAGACAAGAAGAAAATCATATATTATGCATCTACTTATCCACCATTCTACTTAAGGAACATTACTTAGGGTTTCAATACTACACTTGGAGATATGAATCTTGTCTTGTGGAGAAATATCTTAGATGTATAGAGAAGTCATGTAGCCTAGAGCTGACCTATACTTTTTATCCTTACATACCACAACAACCTCTTAAAAATCAACTTGGCCAAGGGAGGTATTGAGGCTCAGTGGGTTCATCCTTATATGTTAATAATCCTAAGTCTTGCTTCTCCTTGTTAAAGTAGATAGATTTACATCTGTTAGATTATATGCTTCTCTCTCCACGTATTATGATTTCCTCTACATTATTTGAAGTAGAGATCTTCTATCCATGTTTAATTTTATGTTTATTACCCCCATTTTGTGCTACAAGATTTGGTGAGAACTAGGTTATATTTTACTTTAATTTGTATTTACTTTGTTAATAGAGAAAACATAAGATCTATCTAGTGTTATTACATGGTGTTTCTTGACTAGAGGCTTTAGAAACCTCTTTAGCAATATCATTGTGGTAAGGCACCCCTTGGTTAGGTCTAGTGGATTCATCTTGGTCATGACCTTGATTGTCTAAATGTACCAACAAGTGGAAGGGTAAGTGTGATTTATCTTCTCCAATATAGGATTGATTTGTAGATCAGCTTCACTTTCCCTTGTATACATTCTAGTGAACCCAAAATGAATCTAACCCTTGTAGGTTTTATTTCACACATTCATTCATTATAATCTTATATATTTTTATTTTTATAGTACTATATTAAACCTGTTGATATTTTCTAACATTATGTACTGTATTAAACTAGTTTAACACACAATTGCTCTAAATTGACTATGTTTTCTCTGTGTAGGTCTTTTCTAAAAACAAGTAAGTAGATCAAAAATCTCAACATAGTTTTCTTTTTCAACCACATGTTTACAGACTTCATTGACCCAATCAACTTTATTCGTAGCTTATATTTTACATACAAGTTTTGTAGACTTTGTTGACCTAATTACCTTTGGTAGCAAAATATTAAAATAAGCATTTGAGTAACACAACATAAATTGATAAAATAAAGTATCATCAAAATTATCAAGGTTAATTCTTAACTTATTATTCATTTCTATTTTTCATTTACAATCCTAATTTTCACAATTTATAGTCTATAAAATTATAACCCTATAGTGAACTAGTTCGACTAGATTGACACAATTATGTAGCTTGATTTCTCTGTAGAAGACTCAGTCGACCTATTAAACTATGTTCTTTTGGATCTTGATTCCATAGATAACAATGACCCTGTTGAATCTATTTTTTAAGGTTTATATATAGTTACACCTGAAACAATTTTTTACTCTTCACAAACAAAGGAATTAACCTATCTTATTAGTAATTAATTCAATTTTCATTTTTGTCACTTGCTTGTTTAGAGTAACAAACATAGGCTAAATAGGAGGTTTATAATTTATTGATTTATCATACTATTTTTATCTTTTGCACACACTTCCAAATCACTTAACACTAGAAAAATGTTAAACAATTTCTTCCCAAGGTCTACCTACTTGGATTTCATCACTAAGGGGGAAATCGACTTGGTTTTTAGGCCAAGTATAAACATGTGGCTGATGGTATATATTGGCAAAGCACATGACACTATTATCACTCTGGGATAATGAAGTGAGGGGGTAGGCCCTAATACTAAACTAGTACCATCAATAATATAGAACCTTTTTAGCCTGAACTACTTGAAACTATCCATTTATTGCTTTTCTAGTTCCTTATTATAGCCAAATTTCTATCAAATTAATTTTGAAATTTATTTTAATTTAATTTTTTTTTAGGAATGACCACTTAGATTATCATTTACACTATAGTTTTATTGTTTGATCTTTATAAATTATATTTTTTTATTACAAAACTCATACTAGCCAGTGTTGTTACAAGGTTTGTGTCATGTGCTACAATTAGATCAAACACATTGATCTAATTTCTTGTGTGTTCAATTAAATTTGTCTAGTTATTATATTACAAAATAAATCCTTGTCTTCATAATGCACTTCCCCTATTAACTCAGTCTATTACATGATATTTGTTATATTTATCTCCAATACATAGTCACCCTATCTAATTGTGTATCTTTTTAGCCTATTTAGATTCTCCCTCTACAGTCCACAATCAACTTGTATGATTGTATCCTTTTTAGCATGTTCAATTTACTATCTTATAGACCACTATTGATTAGGTTGAATCCATATCTTACCATTTGATCCTTCTTTTCATCAAATTTTTAACATCTTTTCTTCATCATGAATTTCATTTTTGATGACAATAAATAATTAAATCAAATAAACATGATGAGTTTTACCAAACCTAATAGGTTCCCTAAGATACAACTTGGGACACCCACCATGGATGAAAGCAATGTCCATGTTTCCACTCACACTACCAACTAAGGGAATATTCTCCATTCATCTTTAGTACACAACCCTTTATTTTCACTAGAAGATGAGAGTAATTTAGAGTAGACAACTAAAATGTTCTTTTTCATCAATGAATTCCCTCAACATAAAGGAAAATATCCTATGAACATTTATATTCTCGTGATGGGTCATTGCATAGGAGAACACCATTCACCCTTCCCTACCTTTTCTCATGAATTTGGGGGAACCACTTTCTTTGCATCTCAACCTTTTCCTTTTCCTTCTATTATGTCTCCTTCACATACCATGACATCATATTCTATGTCTTATTCAACCTCCATGCCATGTATTTATACCAAAATGGTAGGTTCAACTTCTAGTGTGCCTCTTCAAAAGACCCATACCCTTAACTATGTCACTAGTGAAAATTTTGCTACCAATGCTTCTCATGCCACTAGTGATTATTTTTCTACTAATACTACTCATGCCACTAGTGCGGCATATGTTACTACTTCCTCTTGTACTCATAGTGAAACTCAAGATATTAATACTAACACTAATGCATCCAATAGTATAAATATTGCTCAAGCTTACCAATTCCTATTATAAACACTTAATGAAATGAATACTTTCCAAATAAATAATATAAATCATATGATGTAGATTCAAAATCATCTCATTCATATTCAAAACCAACCTCAATAGGTTTCATGGGGAGCTCAAATTATGAATGCCCCCCAACCCCATTAGGGATTCCCATAACAACCTTATCCCACAACTACCACTCATTAACAAAACCATTAAACATATACAAAATGAACCTCTGATACCTCAAATTTATAACATCAACATAGGAGGTATCATACCCACCATCACCTATAATGGATCTATATACACATAATATTTTCAACTTTTATCAAATACAAACTATTTACATCTTGGAGGAACCTGTGGAGACACAATCTCTCTAAGTGCATGCCTTGAAGGGTACACCAAGAAAGGGATGGGTAGACTATTGGTGCTTTGAAATATTGTTGTCCCTTATTGACACATTATTACCAATCCAACAAACTCCTAAAACTGTTCCCTAAGCTATTACTCCTCCTTTGCACACTCCTCCAGTCTTTTCCCTCTTTCCATCCCTCTTTTCCTCACCTTAAGTCCATTTAATTAGTCATATATACTAGGTTGATTGGGTTAACCCTGTACAATTTTGGGTGATTTTTAATTAGGAACTAGTTTGGCCTTTGGCTGACCTAGCTCATGACCTAGTGAATAATTGTCTGAAATTATGTTAGGTTGACTGGGTTGACCCTATTGGTCAAGATTTTAGAAGGGTTTTAGGGTCAAATCCACCTATATACAAGATCATTTCATCATTATCTCAATATTAAATTAAGATTTATTATTTGCTCATAGTTCTTTACAATATGCTCTTCCACCATTCTACTTAAGGAGTCTTAGCTTAGGTTTTTACTTGGAGAATCTAATATTATAGATAAGTCTTAGATGATTTGGCCTTTCGTAGTGATCCTTATAAACTAAAACAACCTCTTATGAATCCCCTTTAGCTAAGGGAGAGATTGAGGCTCGATGGGTTCATTATTCAGGTAAGTATTCTCTAACTTTATTCCTCTCTTTAGCAGATAAAAGTAGCATAGGTATTAATTTTGGATAATATTACTCTTCATATTCCATGTATTAGGGTCTTACTCATACATAACTTAATTTAGATTCTCATATACATGTTTTGATTGTTTAATAACCCCTCATATTGTGCCACAAATTTTGGTGAGTACTAGATTATATTTACTTTACTTATTATTAGTTTAGGTGAAATATTAAAACTCAGGACCCCCTTAGGGTTATGCATGATTGTGCTTGAAAAGAGGCTTTGAAACCCTCCCTAACATGGTGTATTGTGGCAAGAGATCCCCTAATCGGGTCTAGTGGATCCCCATATTGGTCATGTTACCATTTAACAAACGTGTTCCCAATCAAAAGTGTATGGTATGATCTATCTTCTTCGAGTTAGGATTGATTTATAGACATGATGCATTTCTGATTGCATGCATTTTGGTGAACCCAACATGAATCTAACCCTTGTAGGGTTTGTTTCACTTATTTTTTATTTTATCATTTTTTATTATCATATATTTGTGATACTAAGTCGACTGTATCGACATAGTTCTAACTTCTATGCATATGTTTAACACATAGTCACATCAAAATGATTATATTCTATATGTGTAGGCTTTTTACTAGGTTTAGGCTACTAGGTTGACCTAGTTGACATAGTAAATATTATCTGACTTTCAGATATCCAGTTCAACATACTAGGTTGACCATGTCAATGTAGTACATTTTTTAGGTTCTTAGTAACAAGTTTATACAAAGCTTGGTCAACATAGTTAGTAGAATTTGTGAGTGTTAATCAAGGTTATTCAAAAATAATCTCACTTCTCTACATCTTGAAACCCACCAAGGTTCCTTTCTATCTTTCTTTCTCTTTTGTTACATTTCTATTTTTTATAGTTTATAGTCTTTAAACTACCTCTGTACAATCAACTAGGTCAACCCTATCGATGAAGTTCTATATTCTATGTGTAGTCTAGAAAGCTAAGTTGACTCTATCAACATAATTAACTTTCATAATTTTTTCTTTCATAGTAAAAAGGTGTCAAACCTATTCTATATTATCTACATACATTTTCAACTAAATTGACACTGTAATATGTTTTAAAGTTGGAATTAACACTTATATGCTAGTAATTAGCTTACACTTTCATTTCTTGTTGCTTGCATGCTTGGAATATATCACATAGTATAATTAGATGGTTTTCAATATAATATTTAGTTACACTATTTTTCTATTTTATGCACACACTACCAAATCATAAAATCTCAAAAAACATTTAAATAATTATCTGCCCGAGGCCAACCTACTCAGATTTCATCACCAAAGAGGAAGCTGACTTGGTTTTTTGGTCAAGTATAAACATGTGGTTAATGGTATATTTTGGCTAAGTACCCGATACCCTTATCAATGTAGTGTGTGAAGTGAGGGGATAGTGCCCAATACCAAGCTGATACCATTGCCAATACAGATCCCTTTCAGCCCAAATGTCCTAAAATCATCCTTATATTAATTTCTAGTTCATTTCTTACAACCAACTTCTTATCACATCTAAAATTATATCATAATAATCTAACAAAATTTAGGTTGACCACTTATATTTTACTTTCCAAGTTGATTTTTTCCTCTTTGCTTAATTGTATGTTATATGGCAAATAAAATTGCATTATCCAGCATTGGTGCAAGGTTTTGTGTTGTGTGCCTCAATTGGATCAGCCTCATTGATCCAGTTAATTGTGTTTCATTTCATTTTTTTTGATTTCATAAGTACTTGTAAAATTATTCTTGTTTCAGTACACAGTCGATGCTGTGAACACAATATTATTTTCTGCCCTTCAAATACAGAGCTAGGATGACCCAATAAACTTTATATATTTTCTTGCTTAATTCCTATCTAGGATACATACTTAGGTCAACCTAGTTGACTCTGTGTTCTTGTTTCATCAACTTTTAGATCATGTTCTCCATATTGGGTTGACCTAATTAACTTTATACTATTTTTTTCCTTCCTTATTTGTCGTTTAGTTATTTGTTTATCATTCTTAGCATTTTTTTCATTTCTTTCCAATCATCAAGTTTTCAATCAAAATCTTCTTGGATAGCTTAAATCTATTTAGATATTATATGGGATTTTCATTTCTTCCTCTCTTTTCCTCCCAAGAGCACCATCACTCTTGGGGTACCTCTTCCCCTCCTTCATCCATGACCTGTAACATGGTTCAAATCACACTTCAAGATGAAGTTGATGGGTCTGATCCTTTTTATACCTACCAATATACTTCTCATCTTTAAAACCTTCAAAATAATATGGGAGCAATAAAAAAAAGTTTAATCAATAATCCCACTAATAATCCATCATCTACTAACCTTCCCCCTAATACCAATTTGGGGAGTACTCCTACAAACACAAACCCACCTCCTGATACAACTCAACTTCTTGCCCAAGTTATCCAACAAATGAACATAATTCAAAACTCTAACACTAATCAAATGATGTAACTTAAACATCATTTGATAAATATGGATAATCAACCTCTGGCTATCCATCCTCAAGCTAATCCCAATTACATTCCTTCACCTCTTAGAGTTGTCTCAAGCAATATTATTCGTCAACCCATAATGAATAACAAGATGCTTCAAACTATTAAAAATGAGCCTTTATATCCCTTTATTATATCCATTGATATTGGTAACATATATCCAACTATCAAGTATGATGAGAGTAAAGACCCTACCTCATTTGTCAAATCCTTTGACAATCTTTACAAAGAGTGGATCCAAACTAATACCTTCATCACAACTAAACTTTTAGTCAACACCTTCATTGACAATGTATTATAATGATACAACCAATTACCCCAACATTCTATTTTTCAACATGAAGATTTGGTCAATCGTTTAGTTAAATAGTTTCAACACAATAATCTTCCCAAAAATTGTCTTAGCCACTTCATCAATGCTAAACAATCTCCTACTGAATCAGATCATGACTTTATCAAATGATGGAAATAATTGGCCCATAAATATGACCATAACTTGTTCAAACTATTTATCATTACTTTGAATCCTCTCCAATATAAGGTTTAAATGTTTTCTCCCCAAAAACTTAATGAAGATCTTGACCAAGCTATATGTCAAGACTTTCTCATGAAGCAATTCAAACCTAACATTAAACTTATAAAAACATCTTTTCAAACATATACCAATGCCATTATTAGTAATAATTTGTAAACCAAACCAAGATTTATCAAAGCTAACATCCCTTCATCTTCTCACACACCACTTTTTCTGTAGTAAATGAAACAACTCTTATCACCCTCTAGACCTTTCACTTATCCTACCAATCCTCTTAAGTGGTATGACCCTAATAAATTTTGTTGGTTCCATGATAACATTGGTCATTCCCATAAATATTGTAGAGGGATCACTAAATATATTCTCTCCTATATGCTTGGTGATTCATTTAATCATGAATCCATGATCAATCTTCATTGTCAAGAGTACACTGCTACTTTACAAAATTGATAGGATTCTAAAGCTTCTACCTCAAATAACCAAATTTTTTAAAATAATCAACCAAACACCAAGGATGTTGGTGCCATTGATGCCAATTATGACTAATATTATAACAATTATCAATATGTTAACACTACCAAGGTCAATTATCATCACAAGTCAGCTCACAAAGATCTTGTTACCAAACCTAAGAAGCCATATTTAGAAGAAAAACTTCTCAAGGATACTATAACCACTAATCTAGATTCAGAATCCCATGAGGAACCACTTCCTCCTTTTAAACCTCCAACCACATCTATT
The DNA here is from genome assembly GCA_037957365.1 of Torreya grandis. NCBI lineage: Eukaryota > Viridiplantae > Streptophyta > Pinopsida > Cupressales > Taxaceae > Torreya > Torreya grandis. The sequence goes on along the minus strand of JARHVA010001978.1, from coordinate 1,070,060 downwards.
CCTTCAAAATCTACTTTACCTCCTAAACCTCATGCTGGTTCTTATAAATCTCATTGGAACTTTCTCAAAGAACTTAAATCTATGCCTTGTAATATTCCAATCATGGAGTTGGTTCATACTTCCCCCTATCATTGTAAGTTCCTTATGAAAAATATCCAAGAAATTGAGGCTCCATCTTATATAGATGAAGAACCACCTTCTATTGAATCTTAACCTACCAACATCAATATAATTGAAACTATGTGTCCTTATTCCAAGCTTTCTATTGAATTTATTAAAGAGGACATGATCAATGATGAAATTATTTTTAGTGTTGATGATATGCCACTTTTTATTAAAATAACCATTAATACTACCCTTATCCATAAAGTTCTAGTTGATGAAGGCTTTGGTATTAATGTGACATCTTTGTGGCTTATCCAACAACTTGGTTATAATAAGGATCATCTTAAGCAAACCCATCTTACTTGTGTTTTTGATAAAACTAATTAAAAGCCAATTGGTTGCATTTGGCTTCCATTAACCATCAGACCTAAGATCATTCAAACTAAGTTATGGTCCTTGACTTACCTTTATCTTATAATATACTCCTTGGTCATCTATGGACTCAATGAATGAGGGATACTACTTTCAGTAGCCAATGTATTTAATTCTTACATAATGGGAAATGATACAAGCATGAAGCTGATCCCAATCCATGGAGTATTCAACTTCTTAATCCAAAATCTCAGTATCATATTCCTACCATTCCTAAGATCAATAGTGATCCTTTACCTAAGTTCATCAACATGAATCATAATTTACAAGTCACTCTTGCAGATTTTAATGATGATGAACCTAATGATTTGTAACATGTAGTAATACCAATCTACCTCGATACATTTCATAATGGCTTCCTCCTTTATTACCTAGGGACCATATTATTACTCTTATTGATGAGATTAATGACTTTCCCCCTCCATGCAATACTCAAGATCCTTCTTTACTTGAAGATACCTTCACTTGCAATGATTTTGGAGTGGCCAAATTATTTCAAGATCTTCTCATCATGTCTCTACATACATTCAATATTATTAGGATTTCACCTTTTGAAACTCCCCATGAATCAAAAGCATGTATAATTTCTCTAACATATAATGATAATTACATGATAGCCCAAGATCAATCTCGTGACTTGGATGTCCAACACTATCATAAAACCTTATCTCAAATACACACATTTAATCAGGATGTTCATACCATTTATATGACTATTTATTTTGATCCTGAAGGTTATGTGTCTCCTACTAATTCTTCACTTATTGATATTATTTGGGTGGTAGAATAAATTATACCTTCCCAACCTTTAAAATATACTATATCTCCTTTACCACCTTTGTATCCTATCATTACCTCTAATAATTCTCCTATCATCAAACCCAACAACACTCCAAACCCTTCTGATCCATCTACCTCTCCTACTCTTGAGATTACACTCGATTCCTAGGCAACCGATGTTTTTTAGATACAATATAAGTATGATTAACATGGTAATAAAATTCTTTATCTCAAAGTAGATGTTGAGTAGTATAGTCCCTTCCTACCTTGCCTAGTGATGAAGCTATTTTTGAAATAATTCATGCTTGAGAACCTCAACTTCCTCGGCAACATCATAAACATGGAAATTTTAAAACTAAAACCCCTTATTTTAATAACTTCATCGCTAGCATTAATTCCAAAGCTAATCCAATATCTTCTTTACCTAATGCACCCTACCATTTATAACATGGAAATGTTATGCTTATCAAAGAAACCACTCGCATTGAGTATGGTACTCCATCATGTCCTTTACCAATTATAGTTTTTCATGAAATCTCACCTACCAAGCATGATAATTTTATTTTATTGTTTGATAAGTATTGTGAGGTTTTTAATTGGTCTTGTGAGGACATGCCTGGTATTGACCCTATAATTATGGTATATAACATTATTACTTATCTTGATGCTAAACTTGTGCATCAAAAGTAAAGGAAATTTCCACTTGAGGTTTCCAGTTTATGTCACAAGGAAATCATAAAATTACTTGATGCTAAATTTATCAAACTAGTTGACTATTCTGAATGGATTTCTAATATTGTTCCTATTAAAAAAGAGGTCACTATGGTCATTTGTATTTGTATTGATTTCTATAATATTAACTTTGCTTATCCCAAGGATAACTTCCCTTTAACTTTGATATATGACATCATTGATTTCACAATTGGTTATGAAATATTATCTTTTATGGATGGCTTCTTGAACTACAATCAGATTCATATTGACCCTGAGGATCAACATAAGACCACTTTCACCATGGAATGGGGCACCTATTGCTATGTCAAAATACCCTTCGACCTCAAAAATACTAGAGCCACTTACCAATAGGTGATGATTCACATATTTCATGATCTTATCCAAAAAATTATTGAAACTTATGTGGACGACCTCATCGCTAAATCTAAAATTTATAAGACTCATCTATAATATCTTTCTATCATCTTCTTAAATACTGGGTTAGACTCAATCCTTATAAATGTGTCTTTGGTGTCACATCTAGAGAATTGTTGATATTCCTAGTCTCTCTTCATGGAATTGATGTTGAACCCACTAAGATTAGTGCTATCATCAACATGCCCATTCTTCATTCCATTCTTTACATTTGTACTTACTTAGAAAAACTTGGGGCAATTAGATGATTCATCCCTGAAATGGCCTATTGCATCCACTCTGTCAATTATCTTCTCAAGAAAGGTACTAGTCTAGAATTGATGGACCCATGTCAAAAATCCTTTGATAACATGAAAGAGTCATTAATTTATCCACCTACACTTCATCCTCATTCCAATGATTGACCCTTGATTCTATATACTTCTTCCACACCTATATCAGTTGGGGAAATGCTTTCCCAACAAGATGATATTGGAAGAGAGTATGCCATTTATTACATTATTCGAGGCCTCATAAATTATAAAACATGCTATAACAAAGTCAAAAATGATTACCTCACCATCTAATTTTTAGTGGAAAAACTTTGGCACTACATGATTTACCAGACTACTTATGGCATCATTTATTCTAAACCCCTTCATCACTTCTCCAAAACCTTTCTTCTTGGAGATAGAATTCGAAAATGGATGGTCCTCCTTATGGAATTTGATATTTGAATTGTAACTTAAAAATTTGTCAAAGGGAAAGTCATAGTTGATCAACTTGTCATAGATCCTGTGCCAGCTACCAATCACCTTTAAGATAGTCTCCTAGATGACAATATTCTCTATATTAAAGATCTTAATCAAGATATCTCTCTCAAAGAATACTTTCGCAACTTTATCGCTAATCTTAAATCCAATAATCTGGATAAATCCACTATTTCCCTCAATATTATTAAACCTAAGGTAGTTATTGAAGATCTTCCTAAAATTAATGTTGACTTACATGAGGATAATTGCACCCTTCACTTTGATGGTGGTAAATGCCTGCAAGGAGCTAGGGCTAGTTGTATTCTTACAAGTCATCTTGGAAAAATCATACCTTTATATTTTTTATTTGCCTTTGATGTCACCAATAATATGATAAAATATGAATCTCTAATTTAGGCATGAGAGTTTCTCTTGATTTAGATATTCAATACATGCATGCTTTAGGTGATTCTCATATTATTTTCTACCAAGTCAATGGTGATTACCAATGAAAAAGTAAAAATCTCATTACCTATCATCATAACCACTCTTTATATGTACCTAGGGATATACATATTAATGCATATGGGTTTATAAAGATGCCAACATGTGGCACACATCCCCCTTAGTTAGTTATATGGGTCCAATATATTAGGATAATTGAGTAACATGTGGAATTAGTGCATTGGGTAATGGTTGACCTACATTGGGATTAGGAGGTTACCCATCCATTGTTAGTTATTTAGAGGTATATATAAAGGAGGTGAATATAATGTTAAAGGAATCAAATAATCATTTGGTCTTATATTATAAGAGGATATTGGAGGTTGTCCCCTTGAAGAGACATTATGGAGTTATTCCTTCTTAAAAGAGTATTGTATGGTGTTGCCCTACCTTAAGGGTTTTTTTATTTTTGCATATATTGAATATTTGGATATATTGGTCTACTAATATATATTGTGTTGTGTTTATATACATTATATTATGTATATTTTCCAATTATTATAAGTGTGGATCATAACAAGTGGTATTTGAGCTTTGATTTGGGCAATTTGTATGGAGCAAAACCCTAGTTTTTTAGAATCATCAGTATATTTTAATACATTAAATTTTTTTGTAAAATATTTTTAATGGATATGAATAATATTTTAAGGAAGTCTCAGTAAAAAAAATAAATCCTTTATGATAAATTTTGAGGGAGTTATTTATATTTTAGGTTTTGTATTCATTTAGTCATATATTCTAAAATATATTTTAGGTTTTGTTATTTATATTTTAGGTTTACTGATACTATATCATAGTAAAAAATATATATTAAAAAAAATTCATATTTATTTGAGTCATTTGGAGTGATTTATTGAGAGTTTATGGTTTTTAATATAATATCTCTATAGGCCTAAATTTGTAAAAAAAAATTTCATAATTTTTTTATTAAAGTTCCAATCTCACAAGGAAAAGCTACAGTAAAAGTTTGGGACAATTTTGATCTATTTTGAATGAGTTATTGATATTTTAGGCTATTTCATTAATCCTAGTCTTTTTTGTGGATCATGAAGTTACAAGTATTTTCTGGGGATGATGATATTAATGCTAGATAATGGTGGCTCTTTTTTGAGGAGAATAATACTAAAATAATTTTGTAGCAAACATGCTTGTCTTTTTCTTTGTTTGGGCCTACATAACATTGGTTTAAATAGTTGAGATTTACATAAAGGTATCCTTCATGGGAAGAAATGGAACATGTCTTCCTAGATTGATGGGATATAAAAGAAAAAGAGGATTAAGAAGAGGAATAAAATAATGATGGTAATGAAGAAGATAATGGAGATGATGAAGAAAAAAATTTAGTGGAAGAGAATAATGACAATGAGGAAGAACATACGAGTGATGATGAAAAAGAAGAAATCGAGCATAATGATAATGAGGAGATTATAGATGGTACAAATGGAGAGGTAGAGGATCTCAAATAAAAATAAGTAGAACTAGATGGCAAGGGTTTAAATAATATGGATCCCATTAAATCTAAGTCAATTTTTCAATTTCATGGATGCATTCAAAATAGGAAGGTTGTTGTGTCCATAAACCCTACTAACAAGTATAACTTCATCAACATGAATGTGGCCAAGCATCTACATGTTCAAGAAAAGAATATCAAGGAGGTTAAAGTAGATGGTAAGAATATTCAAGTGTTTGAAGATTTGAAGCTCATTATGGAAAAATATGTTTTTCATTTAGATTTTTATGCTTTGGATTTGGATGATGTGGATATGGTTCTTGGATATCCATGGTTAGAGATTTTGAGAAAAATTAATATTAATGTTTAGAAAAAGTTCAAGAAGTTTTGGTATAGGAAAAAGAAGGTCAATTTACAGGATATCACAGTGGAAAATGTACCAATAACATTCAAGGTAGATCATGAGGATGAGATTAAAATAGGTGATGAAGAACATGAGGAAGATTGAGATGACATAGATAAAGACACACTAAAATAAAAAATGAACACTTCATCTACTCAAGAGACAAAGAAATAAAATGTGGAAGAGGTAGAAGAAAAGGTGGATAATTTCAAATTATTAGAAAAATTTGAGGTATATAGACACCCACATCATCATGAGAGGAAACGATCATGGAAATAGGTGGAGTGTCATAACAATAATCATTTTGGCTATACAAGAAATCAAATTTCTAATCACTATGGCTATGCATGGAAGCCAAATAACTACTATGTTCAGGTATGGAATTAGAGAAATGAAATGACATATGGAACATGGAATGAATGGGGAAATCACTATGACTATGCATGAGAGAATACCTACTATGGTCATGGATGGAATCAAAGTAGTGTAGTGAAATATGGTAAATGGAATCAAAAGAGGAATAATTATGTATGTACACCAAAGCAATATAATTATGATCATGAAAACAAGCTTGGAGAATATCACCTACCAAGATCACATATAGATGGCTAGATGATCGAGATTGGAGACAAGTGTGTAATGATTTTAAGCAAACTCATTATTTGGTTTCTTCTTATGTTTCAAGGATAAAACATGTCAAGGAGGGAAGGAATGCTATGTACCTATGGATATGATATATTAATGTATGGGTTGATGGAGATGATGACATGTGGAACACATCCCCCTTAGTTAGTTATATGGGTCCAATATATTAGGATAATTGAGTAACTTATGGAATTAGTGTATTGGGTAATGGTCAGCCTACATTGGGATTAGGAGGTTACCCATCCATTGTTAGTTATTTAGAGGTCTATATAAAGGAGGTGAATATAATTATAAAGGAAGAAAGTAAGCATTGAGTCTTCTATTGTAAGAGGATACTAGAGGTTGTCCCCTTGAAGAGACATTATGGATTTATTCTTTATTTAAAGGAGTATTGTATAGTGTTGCCCTATTTTAAGGGTATTCTATTTTTTGCATATATTGAATATTTGGACATCTTAGTCCACCAATATCTATGGTGTTGTGTTGATCTACATTATATTATGCATATTTTTAAATTATTATAAGTGTAGATCATAAAAAATCTTGCCAAGGATTTCTTCTCTTTCATCATTGAGCCTATCCCTTGAGATCAAAATTCCATTGTTGATTCCTTGGTTTCTTCAGCTTCTCTCTTTTATTCCCACCAATTTATTTTTGATCCTAATTTTCTTATACAAATAAGAAAATCACCATCTTCAAATCAACCACCAGATTCACTTATCTAACATATCAAGGCTATTACCATTTGACAAGTCCCATGGTATATAGATATCATTCAATTTTTGGAACATCAAACTTAGCCTCCTAACTTAGACTCTCATGAAAATACATGCATTCATAAATAAAATTTCAAATATGTATTTTGATACAACATCCTTTATTATCACAAAGTTGAAGATACCTTGCTTCTTTGTGCTATGAAATATGAGGTCCCTCCTCTTCTTGAATAAGCACATGGGAGCATTTATGATGGCCACTATAGCAGACATGCTACAACCCATAAATGCCTATGTATAGGTTAATTTTGGCCTACTCTTGAAAAATATGCAATCAAATTTGCTAAAAAATGTATTCCTTGCCAAATTTATGATGATCTAATTCATTCACCTCCAACCAAGCTTCAAACTATTAAATCTCCTTGGCCATTTTCCATTTGGGGATTATATCTCATTGGAAATTACCTCAGTCCCAAGATGGGCATATTTTTATCATCACTGCTACCAAATATTTTACCAAATGGGTTGAATCCATTACCCTTGCTAATGTATTTAGTAACATCAACACCAAATTTATTCTTAATAAAATCATTTTACACTTTAGTGTTCCCCATACTATCATTTTTGACAATGGTGGTAATTTCAAAAACAAGGACATCAAATAGCTTTGTGCTAAATTGAAGATCAATCAAAATTTTTTTACACCTTATAATCCATAATGCAATGGATAAACTAAGGCTACTGACAAAATTATCATTTTTTTTTTCTAAAAAATAATCCATGAAACTCACATGGATTGGCACATTCACCTCTATCCTACTCTTTGAGCCTATTAAACTAGCATATGCACTGCCACTGGGGCAAAACTGCTCTCTCTAGTCTACGGTTTTGAATCAGTCCTTTTATAATTTGAGATTCCCTCTCTTTGTATATCTCTTCATGATATCATTCTCGATGAATAATTACATAATTATCACTTTCATTCTCTTGATCTCTTTTATGAACATCATCTTTCTACCTTGCAACATAATCTCTAATACAAAGCTCGTATTACCAAACAACATAACAAATGTGTCAAAATTTGCACATTTAATGTTGGTAAATTTGTCCTTAAATTAGACTACATCTATGATGAAGAAGGTAAATACACCCAAACATGATGGGGTCCCTATTTAGTCAAAGATATTCTCAGTCCAAGCACTTATGGCCTTCAAACTAATGAAGGCCATGTTTTCAAAGAACCCACCAATGCACAATTTCTTAAGAATTACTTTTCCTAAACATTTCCTTCTTTTCATTCTTTCTATCCACATCTATCTAACACTTTTTTTAGGTTAATTACATAGGTATTTCTCTCTATAGTAGTTCTCTCTTATTACAAACTTTTAGTCCTTCCTTGTTGGTCTTTTGGTTTCCACTTTTCTCTCATGAGTTGCATTGTAAAACCATAGATAGGACTTGGTATTCCTCATGATGTACCATAGTGTTCTTTATTTCATACTATTTTTACACACTTTTTTGGCATCCCTTGGATTTATCTTTTGTGAGTTACATTGCAAGACCATGGATAGGACCTGGCCTTCCTCACAAAATACCATATTTCTTATCCCAATTATTTTTCACATGCTTTTTGGTACCATCATGGGGTTCTCTTTAATGAGTTGTAGTATGAGACCATGGATAGAACTTGGCCCTCCTCATAAAATTACCATATTGTCATTCTTTTTATAAGAAAATGTTATTGAACCTTGTTCTCAACTTTATCTTTTACTTCTTTTGATAGATGAAATTTAAAAAATAATCTATGTTAGCATGTTTTCCTCCACTTCCCCCATTCTTATGATAAGTAATCACACTTTACTATCATTATAACCCTTTTTTTTTTTCCATTTGTCACATTTTTTGTGATTTGAATTAATTCAAATTATTCCATGTGTCATTCCTCTTGATTTCCTTTCCTTTCACTTCTAATTTGATAAAACAAGGTTGAAGTCAAGATATCACATATATTTCACCTAGATTTATGAGACTCTTAGACCCCGTGCTCTTTGAAGTTCTATTTCTTAACAACCAAGTCCAAAGTATTCAAATGAAAGTCATCTTTAACACCTATGTTTGATTTTCCAAATCCATATGGATGAGGAATAGAAAAATCCATCAAAAAAATTAAAAGCCAAATCATTTGAAATAAAAGGCAATGATTTACAAAAGGCAACATACAAATCTCAAAAGTCAAATTCAAACCAAAAGATGTGATTCTAAGCACATCTCCTATCTCTAATCAAAACTCAAACTCCATAGTTGGCCTCACATAGAGCCAAAGTTCATTGGGGTGTGGTAGGCCAATAGATTGGAATAGGAGAATTCAACAAACTCTATGGTGCTACCTACTTTCTCATGCAAGTACCCAATATTCGTAGTAGACTGATGGCTCTGTAAGGGGTCCTAAAGATTGAGGAACACATTGTGAGAAGGTAGGTCCATTTTATTTTTCATGCATATAACCTTCATGGAATGATTTATGTATTGCATTTGTTGACCTAAGACTTGTGTATCTAAGAGAAGTTATTCAGAATTCTTAAGTTTGAAAGCCCTTTTTTTTATAACAAACCTAAATTGAGTGTCTTGACTTCGATAAAGAGTTCTTCTACCTTGGTTTTTCCTTCATTCTCCCCTACACCCATTTCATTTCCCCCTTGATATGCAAATTATGATTCTAAATCTATTTTCCCTTATTCTATATTCCCTTCTTCTTCACCTCTCAAAAACATGATAACACTACTTTGTTTCAATTTTATCTATCCTTAGAGCAAAACAACATGTTTTGAGTAACTATGGATTACCTTGTTTCTACCATAAAACTAAATTCCTAGAAATAATTTTCTTTCCTTTTACCATTTATCATTGTTGTACTACCCTTCTGTTATGGGCACCTGAGTCCATACCCTTTTTTCATTTTTGAGTGAGGTTGGCTTGTTACTTCTCATTCATCAATGTTGTTTTTACCTTTTATGCACCTTTTTACATTATTGAGTGAGATAAGGATTGTTACTACCCATTAATCAATGTTGTTTTAGCTTTTATTTCACTTTTTCCATCTTTGTTTAAGTAAGAATTGTTACTTATTTTTACATTGACATTTGATTACCATCATTTTTGACATGTATCCTTGGTTTGACTTGATGAGTTTGCCTTTCTTACTTAAGGTTTAATTATTTGAGTTTTTAGTATTTAGTAGCCTTGGATTTTTGGTTACTTTATTTACTCTTATTTTGACTTGGTTATGTTATTTAACATGGCACTTGTCACCCCAGCTTACCAAATTTCCAAGTACATCTCATCCTTATAGCACTAGTTATCTTGGATTTCCTACATTTGTTTGTTTTTTCTCTTTAGTTTTGTATTCTTGGGTTTGTCAAAAGTAGTCTTTGTGCCCTACACAATCAAAAATAACAACATAATAAATAAACATCTAATGATAAAGGTAAGTCAAGGTACACATTACATTTAATTTTCAATTATTTTCCTTTTAGTCATTTACTTTTAGCTATTTTATGATTTAAATTACTAAATTTTTTTCTTTAACATCAACATTATGTGTTCTTATGTTATTTCTCAAAGAACCATCCCCTATTTCACCTTAGTTACATGTGATAATATTTGATTGGGGCATATGTATAAACATATTTTTTTTAACATTTATCAAATACTGACACTTTAATCTTGTAGGAACCCATCGAGACTCAATTTCTTTGAGTACATGCCTTAAAGGGTGCACTAGTAAAGGGGTGGGAGAACCATTGGTGATTTATAGGATTGTTGTCCCTTATTCCTACATTATTACCAATCTAACTAGCTCCTAAAACCATTCCCTAAGCTATTACTCCTTTACACACTCCTCCAGTCTTTTAACAATTTCCATCCCTTTTTTCCTTATCTTAAGTCCCTTTTGTTAGTAGACTATACTAGGTTTACTAGGTCGACTCTATACAGTTTCATGTGATTTTCACTTAGGAACTAGTTTGGCCTTTGGCCAACCTAGTTCATGACCTAGTGAATAATTATCCAAAATTATGTTAGGTCAACTAGGTCAACCCTATTGGCCAGTATTTTTAGAAGGGTCTAGGGTCAAATCTACCTATATATAAAAGATCATTTCATCATTATTTCAATATGCAATCAAGATTTATTATTCACTCATGCTTAGTTACAATCTAATCTTCCACCATTCTACTTGAGGAGTCTTAGCTTAGGGTTTCTACTTGGATAATCTAGTCTTGTAGATAAGTCTTAAATGCTTTGGCCTTTCTTAGTGATCCTTACAAACCACAACAACCTCTTGAAAATCCCCTTTGGCCAAGGTAGAGATTGAGTCTCAATGAGTTCATCATTCAGGTAAGTATTCTCTAACTTTGCCCCTCTCTTTAATAGATTGAAGTAACATAAGTATTGGCTTTAAATAATATTACTCTTTATATTTCATGTATTAGGGTCTTACTCATACATAACTTAATTGATATTCTCCTATACATGTTTTGATTATTTACTAACCCTTCATATTATGCTACAAGCTTTGGTGAGCACTAGATTAGATTTAATTTACTTGTTATTAGTTTAGGTGAAATATTAAAACTCAAGACCCCCTTAGGGTTATTGCATGATTGTGATTTATTGGAAGCTTTGGAACCCTCCCTAGTATGGTGTATTATGGTAAGATATCCCATAATTAGGTCTAGTGGATCTCCATATTGGTCATATTTCAACTTAATAAATGTGTCCCCAATCATAAGTGTATGGTATGATCTATCTTCTCTAAGTTAGGATTGATTTATAGACATGATGTATTTTGATTATATATAGGATCCACTATTCCCACTTTGTATTTAAAAATATTTGATAACCTTTATAAAGATTGGGTTAAGCTTAAAACCTTCTCCGCTACCAAACTATTATCTAAAACACTTTTAAGAGATGAATTAGAATGGTATAATAAATTGAAAAACCACTCTATCACTAGCCTTAAAGACTTGATCAACTCACTAGTCCAAGAATTCCAAACTAGTAATCTTCCCGATAATAACTTAACCCACTTTATAAATTGCAAACAAATTGAAATTAAAATGGAACAAGCCTTAATCAAACAATAGATTTTTTTTTCTAAAAAATGTGAGCATAATATGGTGGATGAAAACCTTTTCCATTTATTCACTAATGATCTATACCCCAAATAACAATATTGGGTTAAAACTCTCTCCAAAAACCTTAGAAGAAGCTCTTGACTAGGCCAAATGACAAGACTTACTTATGTGTCAATTTGAACTACGTCAACCTATAATGAGCACTCATATGCTCATCAAAAATAAAAACTATCATGCAACCAATGACAGTGTTACTAACACTTATGAAACTATTCATAGCATCTAAGAAATTGTTCCAAACAATGTTATGGAGCATGTTCCCCCTATAAACAACACCCTTACTCCCATATTTTCTCAAACTAACCACACTAATATGCACAAACCATTATCCCTAGCATAAATTTAAAAACATCTTCCAAGACCTATACCACGAGATATTGACCCCACTCATCCTATGAAATCATGGTATGATCCAAACAACTTTTGTTGGTTTCATGCAAGTTGGGGCCACTCTGATGAGACTTGTAGATAATTACACAATATTGATATGGATTTTCTTCTTGGTCAAAACTTTGATCATGAGACCCTTATTTGAAAGCATTAATAAACATAAGACAGCTTTAAAAGCTCATGAAATACAAAATAAAAACCAAGCTACCTTGATATCTACAAAGATCTTCTTCCTAACCACCAAGATAACATCAAAAAACGTACTTCTTATATAAACAATGTTGAAAGTCATATAGACCTCACTACCAATGATGAATACATGGTTAATACGACTAACATGAGATGAGTAGTTTATTTTATTGACTCCAATCCAACACCTACACATAACACCTATCAACTATTATGCATCATTCAAGACACTTCCTCATCACATCTAATGGAATTGGGGCAAGAGGAACCTATATCCATTCAAACACCAATCTCAACAACACAACTTGATTATACCTCTCATACCATTTATACTCTCCCCCTAACATCCACACAACAAGAAAACATACTCCAAACTTATAACAATATTTCTTCTATCCAACCATAATAAATACTTCAACCAACTACCACATCACCTAAAATAACTCAAGCCATTCTTCATTAACCTAAACCAGCTACACCCTATCAACACAAGTTCAATTGTAGCTTAAACCCTCCTTCTCAAGAGATCTTATAACACTATGTGACTATATATAACAACCCTCTCCCAAGTTATGATGAATGGGATCTCATTTCATAAATTTATCATCTCCCATCTCACATACCTCTCTTAGAATTAATGAGAAATTATCCCCATCATCAAAACCGTCTAATGTAATTATTGTTCAAAATGAACATCACTCATCCTCCTCTAGTAGGACACAAAGCTACCTTATATAGATATGAAGATAGTATACTTCAAACATGTGAAGATATGTCCATCCATGTTTATGAAATAGTGGAAACTTCTCTCTCACTTACATTCCCTATCACTTCAATGATTCTTGATGAGATACTACTTCGTGTAGATGATCCTCCTCTATTCATTAGTATCCAAATTGATGATATCCAAGTTAATCTTGCCTTAAATAATGAAATTTTAGGCACTTGTATTGCCTCCATTGAATTCTTTAAGACACTTGGATATTATGAATGTAACCTGAAATCTACCCATAACACATGTAAAGGATATGATATAAGGTAAATGCCTCCTCTAGGTTGTGTTTGGCTTCCTATTACCATTATTCCTATCACCATCCATGTGAAAGTTATGATCTTTAATTTTTCACTTTTATTGAAACATCTTACTTAGTTAACCTTGGACCCATTGTATGAGAGAAGTCACCTCATCCACATGCCAATGCATCAAATTCACTCATAATATAACTATCTACAAGATTCAAGGATACACAAACCCTTAAATTTTTGAATAATTCCAAGGATGTGGTGTCTTTAAAAGTTAAAACCTTGAACCCATACCTAGTTTCCCACTTAGGGAATCCCATCTCTTTAACTTTATAGTCAATTCCACTTGAGGTTATAATGGTTAACTTTAATTAATTGGGAATATTTCACCTAACCTCCTAGACTCTGATGATGATGATGAGCCAAATGAGATAAGCCTCAAGATCAAAACCTATGATATTTATCCTCACATTATTACCCAACTTCCTCCTTATTTGTAACCTTGATCCCATCATCCACCTTCCAATGACATACTTGTTATCTCAACCAAAATTAAACAATCTATCCATCACATGTCCTTTGATGACAAAGTCATTCCTACATATACCATTGACTTACATACACCTAAATATGATGATGTTTATGATTTATATGATGAATTTTTAGATATATTCATACAAACTACAAATTTAGAAGTTCTTCAATATTATTCTTATTTATTTCAATCTTTTTGTTTGTATTTTAGCATTCATAATAATAGTTTTTCTACTATTTATCACAGGTTAGAGATGGATCACTCACATGGTAAACTTTCAATCATAGCAAATCCCCTTAGGATTATGCTCATGGATCATTCCATGACAAGACCTTATCACTTTGATAGATATCATTCCCCTTATAATATCCTTCCTTTAGAGATGCTAGACACTATACTTAAACTTAACGCATAACTGGCCTTACCTTTAGATGAGCCTAGTCTAGTTTCTACTCTAGCCCCATATTTATTTGATGATGGCCTTATTAATTTACCATAACTTGATTCTATACCTATCTAATGGGAAAATAAACCTTATTATGATATCCATAAAGTTATCGATCATTGGACCAAATATTACCAGTTATTTCAGCCACCCTAGGCTGCTCCTTCCACCCCTTTAGCTAGTAGGTCCCCAAAGTCTACTAATTAATGTATTTTAATTTCATAGGATAGATAACCACTCTTCCACCCATTGTCAAAAACTTAGGCAATATATCGACACATTATGCCCAGCTATTACTCAACCCAAAGATAAGGCCATACCTTCTCTTATGTTATAATCATAATATATCCCTAAATATGGGGAAGTATACTATATTTTGCATTGGTGTGTACACAGCATATCAATAACTATCAATTTATCTAGTAGTAGATTTGTGACTTCTCATAGTCAACACCTACACTAGTCATTTCTCCTTCTACAGGTCACCCATGCAAGAAGCCTCCTCCTTCATAGATTGCATCTCCTTCTCACCTTGCATATATTATTCCCATCAAGACATCCATTCCTCACCTTGAGTATCTTATGCATGATATCCATCATGATAATTAATCTTCGTTAACTACACATACATTTTTAGTTGAGATGATATAGAAGGAAGTCTTTGCATAACTTTTTGTGAATATTGATGAGGCTCTAGTTGTTGTCAAAATCTAGCTTCATAGAGATATTATAGATGTTATGGATAATATTTATGGTCAAATATATTAGTATATATGAACATGTAATGGTGATATTTCACATTTTTTATGTTATTATTTGCATTAGATTTGTGATCCATTTTTATATCTCTTATTCACTTGACTATGTGTCAAACTTTGATTTCACTTATCTATTTTACATGGATCATTATATTATGCTTTATGTGTTTTATATGGTTTAATTTAATTTCACAAATTCTTATGGATTCTTATAATTCTTTTCATGAATGCACACTTATGATTATGAGTTCACTTCTTTCATAAATTCTTTTATTTTTTTACTATGATTATTTGTTATCTTATTTCAATTAGAAATTAGATAATTATTATTGTGACTTGGTTATATAACCTTGATTCCCTTAGTATTCTATCTCTACCATATGATCAGTTGGAAAATGATAATTCTCATTATACTACTACCATATTCCAATCTATTTCAGATATCTTTTTTCCTTTATTCCTCTTTCACAAACTAAACATACATATAGATGAAAATTGAGATTACATACTGGTTCATAGGTAAGCCTAAGTGTTTAATTAGTCATATCTCTGGTTACTTAGTTTCCTTTAAACTAAATTATAAATCTCATTCATGTGTATCACTTCTATCACTCAAGTTGGTTATTCCAAATCCATATGGAGGAGGAATCATAAAAGCCATAAAAAATTTAAAATACAAATAATTTAAATAAAAGGCAATGATTTAAGAAGGCAACATACAAATTCAAAAGTCTAATCACAATAAATACATGATTCATAGCACATATCTTATTATGATTTGAAACTCAAATTCCTCATTTACCCTCATGATAGAGTCGAGTTCCATTAGGGTACAATAGGCTAGTAGATTAGGATAGGAAAATAAAAAAACTATAAGTGCTACTTACTTTCTCACACAAGTACCCAATCTTCACAGTAGACCGACGACTCTATAAGAGGTCCTAAGGAGTGGGGAACATGTTGTGGAAAGGTAGGTCATTTTTTAATATTTTTTTCATATAACCTTCATGAGTTGATCTTAGTATCTCACCTATTTGCCTATATAACTTTGAGCTTATTGTGAGTAGGTATCCTTTATATTTTCATGGTCACTAGACTCTTAGTGTCTCTCTTTTGTATTGAATATACCTCATGTTTACTAAGGTTTTCTCATAGATGCCTATGTCATTATTTTTACATTTCTTATTTCATTACAACAATCCTAATATTTCCCATTGAGAAATATTATTTTTTTAATTGGTCATTCCCCCTAAGTTTTCCCTTTGTGAGTTGCAATGTAAGACCATGGACAAGACTAGGATATCCTCACAAATTATAATAATAAAACATTTCCTTGTTTTTTACCATTATTACCATTCACCTCATTGGTGTTCCCCTTGTGAGTTACAGTGTAAGACCATGGATATGACCAGACTCTCCTCACAAATTACCATATTAAAAGCATCTTTTAAATTATTCCTATAATTATTACTATTTACCTCACTGGTGTTCCATTTATAAGTTGCATTGTAATACCATAGACAAGACTAGGTCCTCCTCACAAAATAATCTAATACCTAGTTCATACTATAACCAAGTCAAAATAAAATTTCATGCTTCAAATTTGAGATAATTTGTGTTAGATTATGATTTACAAGTCATTGACATAATTGATTTATTATGTTTTATGCATACTTCATACGAACTTCACTTTTATATTCTTATTTTATGATTATATGTATGTTTACAACCATTTAATTAAATTAACTATACTTCCCAACTTGATTTGGTATGACTAATCTGATTTATACTCACATTTGATTTTTATTTTCATACTTCCTAGCTTGATTTAGTATGAATTATTGAATTTATTATTTAATTGTTTTTATACCATTAATTTTCATGTGTATTCCATTTTATTACAATTTTTTCATACTTCCCAACATGATAAAGTACGTCTTTTATTTTTTTTTAATTTGGTGAAAATTTGGTTACATGGTTTGCAAACATTTGTCACCCTTTTTACCATTTTAGGTTTATTATATTTAATCATCTTTAGTTGTTACACATTTCCCATCATGATATAGTGTGTATTACATTTGTTTTGATTATTTATAATTTTCCAAATTATTTTTTGCCTTTTATTTTTATCCATGAATCTATATAACATAATTATAGAAAATAAAACATACATCACATATTTTCCATAGCATATACAATAAAATAAAATACATGTGCTAGAAAGGAAATATATCCATACATCCATCCATATACAAGTACAAATCATAGATCAATGAAATGTCCATATCAATATATACCATGAATTTGATATAATACAAGTAAAAAATATAATATCTACAACTCTAAGGCTATGCTCAATCATGTATATCTTGTGTCCTAGCCATGCTACCCATGGATGCCTATGACTGACCCCTCTGAATGATGCACTATAAATAGGTAGTTTGGGATCTCAAGCCAATAACCTAACACTATAGGTTATCCACCTAGGTTTTAACATATCCAATTTGTATTATAGTCACCATGTGCATGGATAGATCCTATGCTAAAGCCTATCAAGCTTGAGCCTCTCTGGCTCCTACCCTTACAGGTGGTTGTAAACCATCACCTCATGCCTATAACTATCATGCAACCTATCCCACTAATCTAAAATAGCTAACATGATCTGGTCCAGATGGTACCACAAGATCAACCAAAGTGGAAGGCTCATAACGTGATAACATCCCATCCAAAATATCATGCTTCCCCATCTGATCTCCTCTGCTATAGTACTTAAAAAATGAAAGCCAAAAATAAATCAAATCTCATGTATATATATATATATATCTCAAACCATATATTTATCACTAAAAACATAAACAATGATGCAATTAGTGTTCTATATAAAAAATTTAAACTAAATCAAATCATTTCTCATCAGTGCCAATATCATCGACCATAGTCTCTCCATATGCTCACCTTCCAAGCAACTCCTCTATCGATTGCCTCTACACCAGTGCAAAATGGGGATTCACAACCTGATCTTATCATGGTCCCCTCCTTATTGGCCTCTTAATAGACTAAATATGTCTTGTAGCCATTGTAACATCCCCCTATATGACTACCATTGCCTATGTATCCTCTAGTCAATAGTTTTTTCATATTCAATGAACTCATGATGATTGATGTCACCTTTATTATATTATCACATATCCTACATCCAAATACATTATATCATCTCCTCTAGGCATTGCTACCTCCTACTACCATTCCAAACTAGCCTATGGTCTCATTTACCAAGGCTTAATCATAGGTATATCGATGGGTCCCTTTATGCCTCCTCTCCCTCTTGAATTTTAAGCATGTCATTCTCAATCAATAGGAACTAATATAGGGGTTGCTATATTTGGTAGACCCAACTATCTAGGTATATGATCTACTAGATGAGGCTCCACCCATGAAGTATAGTGTACCATAATTAGAACAAATGCCAAACCTATAGCAATAATGGTCCAATTCAGCCATATAGTAACAATGTAAGTATAAGGGTGCCACACTATCTACCCTTATGTGATGTTTATAAATTTATAACATGGGGATCAACATGTGCTACATGGTCTTATTTCCATTGTATATCTTGATATAACCTATCATCAATTGCTTGGGTAAACTGAGTTGACCGATATATAGGAAATATCTCATAGATCCACACACTCAATAAAATAATAAGGCCCATCATCTTCTACCCTTGGGTCAGTATCCCATATTTATCATGCATGAGTTTGACCCAAATGACATAAGGATATCACATAGAATGGTACCTTGCCATCCAACTTGTGACATAACACTTGTTTTATCACAATCCATATCATAACCTTCTACATATCTGGAATGCCCATGACATAAACATAAAATAAACTAAGACATATACTAGTATATATCCTCCACATTTTAGATGTTGTCTCCTTGTCATGGTAACTCTCTAGGCTTAAACTAGGTCTCTCATAGCAGTGTTTTCTCAAAATAATAAAATAACAAATGAATTAATTTTTACCCTATTTATATTTATTATTCAAAATTATTTACAATTAGATTCCATTTTTCAACCATAAATTTGTTTCTAATGGTTATTTTTATTAACCACAAGATGTTTATAATCTTGATGTCATAGAGAATCTTTTCACATCTTATATGTATATTTTTCAAAAAAATCATTTTTTGCTAATTTTTATAGGTTTGCCTAATGTTCCCTACATTGGACACCTTCACATTTATTTCACTTCCTTCCTCTTCTACATCACAAAGGTAAGTAAAGGTATGTATTTTTCAATTCTATCTTTTTATTTATCTTATTCATTTCTTATTACAATTTATTTAGCTTCTACATTATGTGTTACTATGTTCTTTTCCTAAAGTACCATCCCATGTTACACCTGCATGACACATGATGAGTTTTCAAGTGGGGAATATTTATACACAACATTTTCAAAATTTATTAATTACTGATGCTTTATCTCTTATAATATCCTATAAAGTTTCAATTTATCTGAGTACATGTCTTAAAGGGTACACTGGGAAAGGGGTGGGTAGACCATTAATGCTTTACAATATTATTGTCCCCTATACCACCACTTGAAACAAACACAAACCTATTAAAATACACCTCCATTACATACTCATCCAATCAATTCACCACTTAAATATCCCCTACCTAAGCCAAAAATTCTTTTTGACATTTACTGAATAATGTCAGCTTAGGCCAACCCTATATTTAAAATATGTTATCATGTTACGGGACTCTTTAAGCCTTAACTGACTTAGTATGAGACCAAAATTAATTTTATTAATTAATGATATAGGGTTGATTGGGATGATTCTATTAGATAAAATTTTAAAAGAGTTTAGGGTTAAATTCACACACACACACACACACACACACACACACACACACACACACACACACACACACACACACACACACACACACACACACACATCCTTTTTACCATTTCTAGAGAGACTAGAAGAAAATCATATATTTCTCATCTACTTATCCACCATTCTACTTGAGGAGAATTTCTTAGGGTTTCAATACTAAACTTGGAGATATGAATATTGTATTATGGATAAATAATTTGGATTCATACATAAGTCATGTAGACTAGAGCTGACCTATCCTTGTCATCCTTATGTACCAAAACAACCTCTTACAAAACACCTTGGCCAAGGAAGAGATTGAGTCTCAACAGGTTCATATTCAAAGTTAAGTATTCATAAATCTTGCTCCTCCTTGTTAAATTAGATAGATTTAAATTTGTTATCTTATATGCTTCTCTCTCTATGTATTAATATTTCCTCTACATTGGCTTAAGTAGAGATCTTTTATGCATGTTTACTTTTATGTTTATTACCTCCATTTTATGCCACAAGATTTAGTGAGCACTAGGTTAGATTTTAGTATAATTTGTTAATATATAAAATATAGGATCTATCTAGGGTTATTGCATGGTGTTACTTGACTAGAGGCTTTAGAACCCTCTCTAGTGATATTATTGTGGTAAGGGACCCCTTGGTTAGGTCTAGTGGATTTGTCTTGGTCATGTCATCAATTGTCTAAATGTAAAAACAAGTAGAAGGGTAAGTGTGATTTATCTTCTCTAATATATAATTGATTTATAGATCAACTTCACTTTCCCTTATATACATTGACTACTCAAGGGAGGTACATGAAGTGAACTAGTGGCTTCTTGACCCAAATATTCTCCTAGGTTGGTTGAATAGAAGAATCATTAAAAATAATTATCCCAAATGGGATAAGTGGGGATATAATTTTATTTAGACATTTGTCACAAACATAGATAAAATACAAAATGTAATTTGGATTTCCTTTGAGAGTGGAGGGAATATTATAATCGAATGTAGTTGTAGCAGCTTGGAGTGGTGATCATGGCCAAATATGGGATCCGTGTGCTACTTAGAGATAAGTCCTATTATATATATTTTTAAATTTAGTCCACAATATTTTAAAAAAGGATGGTGGGATGTTATACACCAAAAATCTACAAAAATTACAATAGGCTCAGTCATCTATTTTCTTGTTTTGTTTTGGTTTGTGATTGTCTACTTGGAGGGCACATATAAAGGATTTCATAATAACATTTAGATAGATACCAATATAGTTTAAAATTTATGTTGTTATTTAGTAATGTTATTCATTTATTGCTATAATAGAATTTATTAATGTTAATAAGATATTGCAATGCTTGTTTACTAATGAATATGCAGTTAGATTGTGCAATAACTAGTCTGATTTGTTCTAAATTTCTATTCTATTTAAATTAAAGATTTTTAAAGATATTTTGTGAATTAGATAAAATAATTTCATATGATTTTATTTAATATAATTTTAGGGTAATATGTTTAGTTAATTACTTAGAATCTTTTCCATTGAGTTGTTTTGGTTTGTGCTATAGCTAGACTTGGTACACAATGGTATAATTATGATTAAACATGCTTTTGATTTTCTTTATCTTGTTTCAATCAAGGAACCACTTAATTTTATTATTTACTCTTTATCCCCTTTATCTTTTTTTATGATGAATCTTATGTCTATTGTATTGTAGTTTTATACCAATGTGAACAAAGAAGAATGGACTTAAGTAATTATCAAAAATATTTCTCAAACACAAAGTGGATTAAACTTCTAGTGGTTAATTGTAATTTCTCACCCAACTAAATGATTAGAAAGTTATCAATCCTTAGATTCAACCAACTGAATCCTAAAAATGAGGGGACATTGTGTCCCATGTGTTGTTATCTTCATTTGCCCCATTAGAATAGTTGTTCCAATAATTATTTCTACTTTGGATCACAAATCGAGACAAAAAAATATTAATTATAGGAAAAGAGTGCACATATATGTCATATGCACCCATAATCTCAAGATTATGAATCATCGTGTAATTTTTGAAACTGTTAATGCCATAAATCTAAAATTTTTTACTCATGAGGCTTGAATTATCAAGATAAACCTATTTTCATGCCCCTATTTTTGAGATTAAGGGTATATCCTACATGTCAATTATCTCAAAAGAAATCATATGTGAAAGGCATAATAATGTATAAACATTTTAATTAATTAAACCATTTTCATTACATTACATCATAGTATTGAATATAGAATTAAATTTTTCTATATGAAATATATTAGAGAGATATAACATTTAAGCATATAGTCATTATATACATCATGGAACTATAGTAAGAATAGGATATATAAGTAATCCATGAAATGAATCATGGCACCATAGTAAAAAACCATGGACAAGTAATCAATGTCACACAATGTCATGCAATTTTCATAATATGTCACACATAAATCCCAAAGGCCTCAAATAAGGGACACATAAATATTGCATACACATAAGGCCAAGGGACACACATAAATGATATGAGAATATCATTCAAAGAAGAATATGAAAATATTTCACACACAAGGCCAGGTGCCACACACAATAGGTAAGCAAGTTCTAACTTATCATGGAATAAAGTAAAGGTAAATCATATAGAAAATGAGACTAGTTTATATTGATCATAAGTATCAATATCATTTTTAGAAAGTAGCATGTTCATGTAACATAATATAAAGTATGGGTGATTAGCAAAACATTTTTATGGTATATAACACAACATGGTAGAGAGGTTGTGGATATATAAAGATTTTTAATTGCTCATGGAGAATGAAGAGATGCCCTCAACTTAACAAGGTTATTAGGTAATAAGAGAAGCCCAACATCAAACAAATATGTGAAAGTTTGTCATGTATCACACTCAAATACCTCATGAAAATTAATGTGTATTGAAAATTAAAATATACTATGTACTCAACATAGAATTAATAACATCTGTAAATAAGTAGACTAGCAATAATTGAAAATTCTTTTTGGGTCCTGATTTTAATTTTTATATTTTGACATATATTATTATTTTTTTTAATTTTTTAATATATTTGAATATAATTTTTTGTTAAAAGGTTACAATAAGTTAGGATTCAAAAATAGTGTAAAAGGGATGTATTCGAATAATATGCAATAAGGTGCTAGAGTGTGGTGGTAAGAAGGAAGCAAAAATACATGCCCCTAATGTATATGTAAATTAATCATACCAATGTAGCTAAAATTATTTATAGATAAGAGTGTACATATTCTTCAATGTGTAAAAGACTATATGTGATCATTCAAGGGAAATGAAAGTTAGAGTATGGTAGATATGTAATAATGAACAAGTAGATTGATATAAGTGGTGTGACTTGAAAACATTGTAAGATATTATTTTAATCAATTTAAAATCAAGAGGAAAATTACCCAAAGTGAAAATTAAAGCTAAGGGCTAAAAAATTTGTTTGAAAGTTGGGATAGAATAAGTAGATAATTAAAATCAAAGACATTATGTACAAAGAAAGTATGTAGATGAATTATTAAGAGACTCATCCCAATCAATATATTGGTAAAAAATAGAAGGTGCTGTCCAACTAAGGATATCATCAAGAAGATGCACATATGTATAGTATGAAGGAGTGACTTCTTGTGAATAAAATTTACCAACTTTAGATGGTCATGAATATGAATTATGATCATATGTTGTATTTTAACCATATAAATTACTACTCATATACCCGTGTGAACATGTATCCTAATGTAAAATAAGATAAAATGTGTCAACCTGTACTTGTGGTGAAGATTTTTTAATAACCTATATGATCATGTATAATAGGAGACAGAGACCTATTTTTATGTGCCACTTTTTTCAAATGATAATGTAGCATGTTATTTGAAACTAACTATATATGCTCATGTGTGACTATAAGATGCTCATAACTATATGGATAAAATTATTTTCTAATATGGTCATGTGTAACTATATCATGCTCATAAGTAATTATGTAGTATGATTTGGAATATGTAGATCATGCTTTTCAATATTTTTGTAGAATATTTAATTACCATGTTGCTCAATCATTTTTTTAGGCAATAATTCTATTGGAGAAGTAAATATCATTGGTTCCAAAGTATGTTCATATTGGATTCCTAAAATTTTGACCACTTGATTATCATGAATATATTTGCAATATTTTTGCACTGTAGAAGGTACTTATCTAATGGTTATTTTTCAAGGGCATCTTAATAACATATCAAATACCCATGCACTTGGTTTAAATAAGAAAGGAGTGGGCACTATGAGATGGCCCACTTGTAAGGGTAGTGATATATACCCAAGAGTATCCTATGTATGACCATTAAATACTTTGAAAAATTTCAAAGTATCCTATAAATCTTGTTCTATATAACCAAAATATTTTATGATTTTTATGGTCCAAACATTTTTTATTGATCCATTATCTATCATAACAATATGTATATATTTTTTGTCAATATATGATCCAATAAAGAGTGCATGTCTATCTAAAACATCATCAATAATCTCATGATAATAAAATATAATTATAGGATGTGATGTTTGTTTGCTTGTAATCATACCAATGATGCTATCAAGTGGACACCCATATGTAGAATGAGAAGGATGCTCATTATATACATAATATACTTAATAATCATCCTTGTTATTTGTTGATTCATAATTTAAAAAAAATATATTTTTACATTTTGATATTTGAATTTTCATTTACTTATGGATTAACCTCTTTATTGGGTGTGCCAATATCAATAATTTTCTAATCAATAAGATCTTGAATATTTTGTTTAAGCTTGAAGCATTTGTTTATATAATTATTAATACATCTATGGTAGTCACAATAAGCATTTCCATCAAAATTATATTTTTGTCTAGACATGTATATTTCCATTGGTGGATGAAGAGTGATTAGATTTCATTCAAGTATATTTTGTAAAAATACATGAGGAGGTGAAGGTAACCTTGAGAATTTATTCATTGGTGGAGCTTGTAATTAAAACTTTTGTGTTGGTTATGATATAACATTAGATGTAATATTAGATTAATTATTTATTTAATTTGGTTTGATCTTATAATTTGGTTTGATTTTAAACTTAACATTTGAAGTAGAAGGAAATTTGAAGTATACTTTATCTTGTTCAAGGTAACCAGTTTGACCTTATGCTCTTTAATTGTATGACGTAGCTCATCAAAATATTTGAACTTATCAAACATAATATACTAAAGTGGAGAAATAAAATTTTGAGTGAGGATATATTAGAGATCATTATTATCCATTTTATTTGTCATTTTTTCAAGCATATTCTTGTATCTTAGCACATATTCATTGATTGTTTCATTAAACCCTTGTTTGAGCTTTGAAATTTGAGTATATGATAACTTCTCACCAATTATATAAAAGTGTGGTAAAAACTAGTTTTCCAAAGGGTTTAAATCCTTTACTGATTGAAGAGGAATATTATAGAACCATCTACGAGTATATTATTTTAAAATGTCTTTGTAAAAAAATTATCATTATCTACATAGTCTAGACAAGCTATATGGAATGCATGCAAAAGTTATTCAGAATTACCTTTACCTTCGTATAAAGAATATTAGGAGCCAAAAATCCAAGTGGTAATGGATAAGATACAATTTTAGATGTCCAATTATTTTGTAACAAATAACATGATTCCATAGAGGGGATAGTGTGAGATATAGTTTGATCAATGTGAGATAACTTAGCTTTTAAGGTAATAAGTGCATGCTCAATAGAAGCATTTGTGGAGGTAATTTAAGGAGTGTAAGTAGCATGAGTAGGCATAGACATGGATAAATTTTAGAAATCAAGTGATGTTTCCAAACTAGGAGATAGTGTCATAGCAATAAATACAATTGTATAAGTAGAAACATTTGAAGGATTATCTTGGGACCCTTTTTTTTCTTATCTCTAGCAACATATAAGAGTGAATCAATATTTTTCGGTTGTTCATGAAGAATTTCCATAATTTTTTATTTATCTGTTAAACCAGCTTGTTATTGAGTATTGGATTTTTAAATAAGATCCATTATTCACCCTTGAAGATCATGTGGAATAAGATACTTTTAAGTGCAAGTAATTAAATATGCTCTTGAAAAAAAATGTCTGTCCAATAATATGAAGCATCATAATTGTAAGATTTGATATAGTATGTAACATATTTTTTCTTTTTTTCCCAAGTCATGTTGGATTTGAAAAAAACTGATCTATATAGTGTTTTTAGTATATATGAATAATGGGGTAATTTATTAGTGAAATAATGTGAATAAAAATAGGATTTAGATTGTAAATTGCATATTTTAGCCTCATAATTAAATTTATGTTTGAGCCATGTGATAAAATAATTGATAGAATGTTAAAAATTAATTTAATATGAAATAATGAATTTCATTATTATATTTAACATATGAAATAAATATGCATTCATTGATCCCATTAAGAATATAATAAAATATGAACAAGAGATGGTAATGACTATGAATACAATACAATAAAAAATGAAGGTATGATAAGTGATCGAGGAAAGGGTTTGAATGATTGTATGGGATCTCAAATATACTTGCTCATTCATTGATTAATTGCATCCCCACTTTTAAAATCACTAACTACATAGGATAAACTGTGGCTCTATCCAACTAACTTAGTTTATGAGGGTAAAATGAAAGTAACTTCCTTGGGTGATACACTCCTCTTAGGTGTACCACAAATAAAAAAGCTAAAAGAGGCTTCATAGGTATAAACAAGGGATCCTATGCATTTTAGATATACCACAAGGTACATGGAAACTAAAATATGTTTTATATTGTATAATGGATATGATTATTGGGTAAACCCCTCACACCATGATGTCTGTAAACTAGATAACTACATAGTTTGTAATGACAATGACTAAGTAATTTTATAACTATCAGAAAAAATTCTAAAAACAAGCAAGAATCAAATAGAAAATAAATAAAAATGAAAGATTTTTATGTAAATAAATATGAATTTATATTTTTTGCGAAATCATAAATTCATCTTAAACCCTAAACCACCCAAAAATCAAGTAAGTGGTGTTCTTACAATAAAATTATAGGTTCACTAAAATGTTTATTCTATTTTAAATTAAATGAATCAAACTAATCGATAAAAACTATTTAAATTTATATACAAGAAATATACAAAATTTACATAATTAGAAATTAGTTAAAAATATTAAATTAATCAATATATGTGCAAAACTCCCTTAATCATATATTATGTTAACTATATAGGTTAAATATGATTGAAAAATGTTGTAGAAAACTTGTAAACTATGTCATGCATGAAATCAAAATTTTAAAATGTGTTAGAAAAAAACCACACTAAGAGGATAGGACTGTAATAAATCCATTTTTTTTACTATGGTCATGTCCTTGTTGACTTTGCAACTGATTTTTTGATCTAAGTTTGTGCATATGTCTGTGAAGGTTTATTGATTTTCTGTGTGGTAATTTACTACATGAAGACTTATAAAACATGAAACCCTAGATATTACACAATAAACACAATAGAGATAAAATTCCAAAATGGGGTATTATGATTATGGAAATAGTCTAACTACGATTAAAAAATGCCATGTAATTTGAGTGTTGCATAAATAACCCAAAATGGCCTTACGCTGATGTAGATCTCCCTCCTAAAGTGAGTGTGTGAATTTTTCCTTTTTCCATATGAACAGAACTATATATTTCTTTTAATGATTAATAATGAGTTCCCTTGAATTGTAATAAAATATATTCAAACTTGGCCTACGGCTATTATAATGTGGTAGATTTTAAATTAGGAATAATAGTGTTACTTTTCAAATTATGTAGTAGAATTTCCAAAAATGAGATAGATGTATTTTGAGAAGCCTTGATGTGCTCATATAAGGAAATATTTCTTATATATATGATAACTAACCTTGATAAAATCATGGGAGGGGTTAAGTGCAATGTCTCAATTTTAAAATTTTACCATTGAGGCATGGGGGACATGACCATACTAGTGGATAAGGTCATAGTGCAACCATGTTTAACCTAGCACAATCATATTTTAGAAGGAAATAGACTATAAAAAAGGCATGTAGGCATATTATGGATGTCCAAATGATGTTTTGAGTATTTTCAAGATAATTTTTAGAGTATTTTTTGCTCCTATAGAAATTGTAAGTTAGTGAAATGGCTAATAGGCCAAGCAAGGTAAGGATGTCAAGAGTAAACATTGTAAAGCATTTATAATGATTAATTATATGTGTCTACATACTATATCATGCTCATAAATAGATGAAGAAACTAATTCTATAATAATCTATTTAATATTTATATAGACTATTTCATTGACATGTTTATCAATGAATGTTCCTTCCAAATGTTGTATAGGAGGAGAAAATATAATTGGTTCCAAAATAAATTCATATTGATTCCTAAAATTTTGACCACTTTATTACCATGAATATATTTGATACATTTGTGTACTATAGAAGGTATTTATTTTCTCCTTTGTATCCAATGATATCCTAATAGCATATCAAAGACCCATGTTCTTAAAAACTAAAAATGGAGTGGTAACTATGAGAGGCTCCACTTGTAAGGGTAACACTATATGCCCAATATTATCTTGTGTATGACAATAAAATTCTTTGACAACTCTTAAAGTATTGTTTAAATCTTGATATGCATAACCAAGAGAGTATAGGAGTGTATGGTGCACACATTTTTTCTTGATCTATTTTCTATCATAACACTTTATATGAATTTATTGTTAACATATTATGGAATAAAGAGTGCATTTATATCTAAATCATCATCAACAGTTTAACTATCATCAAATGTGATCCTATGACACGATGCTTATTTTTTTAAACTATACCAATGATTCTAAAAAGTGGATGTCCATATATATGATGAGGAAGACAAGAATTACATACATAATGTACTTCATAATTATCCTTGTTATTTAATTTGTGATCTAGAAAAGAATATTTTTAAATTTTGAGCTTTGTATTATCATTTATTTATGGCTTATCCTCTTTAGTATGTGTGCCAATATCAATACTATTTTCGTCAATAAGATCTTGAATATTATGCTTGAGCTTGAAACATATATTTTTGGATTGCCCAATACATCTATGGCAGTCACAAGATGTATTCCCATAAAAATGTTTATATTTTGGTCTAGACATGTCTACTTCCATAGTTGGAGGAAGAGTGATGAGATTACATTCAAGTAGCTTTTGAAATAATACATGAGAAGTTGAAGGTAACATTTAGAATTGACTCCTTGGTGGAGATTGTGATTGAAGATTGCATGTTTGTTTTGAGATAACATTAACTATAATGTTAACTTCATTATTTCTTTCATTTGGGTTTGCTCTTATAATTTTTCTTGATTTGAAATTTGAAATTTAAATAGATAAAACACTTGGAGTATACTTGATCTTATTAAAAGTAAACAATTTAACCTCATACTTTTCAACTTTATTGCATAGTTCATCAAAATATTTGAATTTATCAAAAATAATATAATTTTTAAGTGGAAATAAATTTTTTTGGGTGAAAATATTTTGAATCTCATTATCATCCATTTTATTTGTCTTATTTTATAGCATAGTCTTGTATCTTATAATATATTCACTAATTGTTTCGTTAGACCCTTGTTTGATCTTTGTAATTTGAGCATATGATAGCTTCTGACCAATGTTAATATAAAATCATGTCAAAACTAATTTTATAAAGCATTTAAATCCTTCACTGATTGAAGAGGAAGATAATAGAACCATCTAAGATCATATTTCTTGATACTTATTGGAAAGATAATTGTCAATAATTTGTTATTATCTACATAATCTTGGAAAGTTGTATGGAATGCACACAAATTTTATTTAGGATCACCTTTTCCTTCATATAAAAGAATCTTAGGAGCCACAAATCTAACTAGTACTAAATTAGATGTAGTTTCAAGTGCTAAAGGATTATGCAACAAATAACATGAGTCCATGGAAGGGATAACATGAGAAATAGTTTTGTCAATGTGAACTATCTTAGCTTGTAAGGAAATAATGGTATTATCTATAGTATCATTTGTATATGAGATTGGAGAAGTATAAGTATCATGATTAGGCATAGGCATAGATAACTATTGAAAATAAAGGGATGTTACCATACCAAAGGATGATGCTATGGAAGTAGATAGAGGTGTATAAATATGAATGGATGGAATATTAGAAGTGACAACATTAGAAGTAGGGGATTTAAAAATATGAAAATAAAAATCTTATGGTATATATGTGGATAATTTATCTTAATTCTCAGATTTTAATTCTATAAGAAAGACTAATGATCTTATTCACCTCATGGGGGTTCTATTGAAGACCTTGAAAAAATTCAAATAATTATTGCACTTGATTTTTATCTACTCCATTAAGATATTATGGATCAATATGATTTTTATGTTAATTAGGTACATCATAGGCCTCTTTGTTACTTTCATTATAAGTTTTGATGTGAACATAATTTGTAGGAGACTGAGGAATTTTAATGTTAGCATTATTATTTTGAACAAAAACATCATGAAATTTCATTATAGAAGAAACTAGAAGAAGGTTCATATATTAAAAAATTAATGTCGTTGAATCTATCATTATGCCTTAAAGGTATACAATACAATATAAATCAAGTAATGACAATGACTATGAATATAGTACAAGAAAAATCAATGTATAAGGGTGATCTATGCAAGGGTTTGAATGATTGTGTGGAATCTCAAATATACTTTACCATTTATTAATTAGTGTTAGCCTATTATTTTATATCACTAAATAAAGAGAAATTTTTTTGCATGTAACCCGCTAACCCTATTCCAAGAGTATGGTGATGGCAACTTCTTTGAGAGATACACTCTTTTTAGGTGAAATACAAATCAAATTACTAAAAGAGGATTCTTATTGTATAAACATGGGAACTTAGGCATTTATAATATATATGAGGTATATGGATATTAAAATTTGTGTTTAGTGTTGTACAAAGGATATGAGTATTAAAGTGGAACCCCTCATGCCATGATGTCTATAAAATAAATCACCGTATATCTCATAATGACTGTCACTAAGTATTTTTACAATTATAAGTGATTAATTATAAAGATAATAACAATAAAACATAAAATAATAATAATAATAATAATAATAATAATAATAAAATGTATATATATCAAAAAAATTCAACCTGATGTCAAAAGAAATAACTTATATGTCATATGTCTATTTGAGGTGACAAGATAATTTATTTAGTGTTAGATTACTCCATGTTCAAAGAAGATTGACTCATGTTTTGATATTTATATCCAAGTTTTAAGGTTATTTTATTTCCATGTTAGTAATTTACATAAATTTGAATGAAATCCTAAATCAAAAATCAAGAAAATAACAAACAATGTTTTAAATAAAATGTGTTCACCATAATGTTTAATCTATTTTGAATTGAAATGAATTAAATTAATAGATACAAATTATTTAAATTTAAATAAAATATATTTATATATATTAATGTAAAATAAATAATTCAAAGTGATAAAAAAATATTAAATTGACACATGATGTGAAAACCTAGCTTGGATATGATTTATTACTGACTGTGAATGGAAATTATATAAAAAAATGGGAATTGTGTCATACTAAAAACATAATTTTAAATTTTGTTGGAACTAAGTTTTTCTAGGAGGGTAGGGACAAATTAGGGCCGTTTATATTTACTATGTCCACATTTATTTTAATTTTACACTAATTTCCCAATCTAGGTGCATGCACCTTTTTACAAGGGTTTATTGTATGTATGTCTTGTTTTTTCATGTGGAAGACCTGAAAAATAAAAAAATTTGCTCCTACAAACTAAACACAATATATGAAAATTGGGTAATAATTATATAATAATATATTATATACCCTTTAAAAACCCCACATAATTTGAGTCATGCCTACATATCCCAAAGGGGCCTTAGGCTTGTGTAGTTCTCCCCTCCTAGAGTGAGTTTGTGAATCTTGAATTATTTTAGATTAATATAACTAGATATATTTATTTAAATTATTGATAATTAGTTATCTTAACCTAAAATAAAATATATTCATAACTGAAATATGACCGTTAAAATAATAATATTTGAATTTGATAATAATAATACTCTTTTGCTCAATGTATAGTAGAATTTTCAGGTGATTGATAAATGTCTTTAGAAAAACCTTGATGTGATTATAAAGAGGAATATTTTGAATATTTTTATTAAAAAACCTTTATAAAACCATGGTATGGGTAAAAATAAACATCTTGAATTTATAAATTTATTTTTGGAGTGAAATAGATAAGGACACACTAGTGGACAAGGCCATAGTTTGGCTTTATCTGACCTAACGTAGTCATGTCCCATAAGTACAAAGACTCATGTAAATAGTTTGATAGGAGTATGTAAGTAAAATTTGAATGTCTAAATGATATTTAGAGTAGTATTAATATAGTTTTTAGAATATTTAATGCTATTTTAAATACTATAACTTAATAGAATGTCAAATCGGCCAAGTAGGGTAAGGATTTCAAGATTAAACATTGTCAAACATTTAATGATTAAATTTATGTGTCTACATCTTCTTAAAAAAAGGATAATGGGACCATTCATGCCAAAAAATAGTGGAATTGTATAGAGGGGCAAGAGGTTAGGATAGAGGATCCCCATGACAAAATGGGAAGATGACTTTCAAATGGATGAATGCACAAAGCATAATAGAGATTAGCCAAGTCTAATGCACTAATAGATAGCTTATTCACTTTATATATATATGTAAAAATTATCCATAAAATGACATTAAGTATGGGATTATTAAAAAAGGCATGAAAACCTAAGGAAAAATCTAGGGTTTTACTATAATCTATAGAAAAAGTGGGTTTAGCAATATGTTTACCTTATTTTTTATTAATGTGATCTAAAAATAAATAAAAAATGAATAATTAATATTATAAAATATATGATATTAGAACCCAAACTTGAATGCTACCACAAAATATGATTGAACTATTATAATTTAATAGTTATGAAAATGACCTAAGGGATTAAGATAGCTTTTTTGTGTCTATGTGGGTATGAGACTGAATACAAGTGACTGAAAGGACCAAAAATGGACCAAGAGTTGCTCAAGTTATGAGCTTAATTATTTGGATCTACCACATGATTTTGTTATCCTTTTGATTACTTTGTATAACTTATATTCCTTCCTTGAAATATTCATCCTATTAAGTTATATATAATTATTCTATCATAAGTTGATGTATCTATTTTAATTTCATCTCCATGTGTGATACCAAATGATAGATATGTATGTAAAAACATAAACCATGTCTCCTTCACTTCAAAACCCTATTTACACTTTATACAATAAGTTAATTTTTAAAAATGGTGAAAAATATGTGGATTGAGCTGATGTGAACCACTCCCCATTGAATGGTTGAGTGTTTTCTATTATCTAATACTCTAAGGAGGGAAATAAAACCATATATAGTTTTATCAGTTAGGTTTATGTGTGCAATGGTGTTGATTTTATAAATGAAACTTGTAATTTAACTTTCGACACTTGAAATTGGAAAACTGACTTGGCTTAGGTGTTTTAGACTGAGATAGGTCCTTATATTTATGACTAGTTTATGATTTGGAACATTTAAGGTAGTCCCTCTCAATGTGCAAGCGATAAAATAGGCTTTCTTAGTATTCTGTTGATGATGTTAGATAAGGAATAGGTTTAGACTTAAGTTTTATAATTAGATGGAATTTTAGGTAGCTTATTACACCATCAACATGTTGACTCATAAATATAATTTGATTTTAAAAAAAACACCATGATAGATATGGGGACATGTCTATAGACTTAGACATCTGTAGAATTTTTTAGGCATTTGATTTTTAGCAAAATCATCTAAAAGGTAAGAATATTGATATGATCAATTGGATACATATTGATTATGATTTTAGATAGGTTAGGCATGTATTGGGGAATTATTAAAGTTGACTAATAACAAATTGTGAAGTTTTGACCAATATAAGGAAAGTGGATAGGAGATAAGGTTGTGTAAGGTCTATATGTGTACACAAAATTCATTTAAGGTGAATGTAGGTCAAGACTAACATTATTAATTTTCTATTATGATATTTTAGTATCTAAATAATTTATCTAATTATATAATTTCTTCTTGTAAGTATACATGGAAATTATGAAGAAATGGGCAAATGGAAAGTCTAAAGTATGTATGTATGCATGCATGCATGCACACGCATGTGCGCGCACGCACGCACGCGCGCGCGCGCGCACACACACACACACACACACACACACACACACACACACACAGAGTTGTTAATAGGGAACTGAGTGGCACATTTTTATTAGTATCTTGACTTATTCTTTTCTTTAATTAATTTAGAATTCCTATGTTTTAATATTTCTAACTTTATTTTATTTGTCATAGGTATCCCTAATCCTATTTTTATCATATTTTATCTTTCCATTGATTCAATAATGTTATATAATTTACAAATGGCTTTCTTCGATAGAAACTTTATAAATTTTTGGAAACACCTCAATGTCTTTTTCAGCACTTTTTTGACTCATGTTTCCATTTAGAACTATTTATTTTACACATTTGGATATTATTTAGTTAGATTTTACACATTAAAAATTCTTAAATTCAAAATTAATAACCCTAAATATACAAATCCCTTATAATAATTTAAGGTCAAGCATTATTTATTTTGAAAGGACTAAAAGAGTTCATGCTATTTCTACCTTATTAATTATCTATAAATTTAAATTTGTAAAATATATATCTATTCATCATGATTGTATTAAAGGAAGGTGTAGGATAAATGACACTTAGAATTACATATACATAATTTTGCACACACTCACCTTAGAGAGATAACTACATGAAGTTTGAACCCTCTTTAGAGTATTGGAAATGTATGCAATGCTTAGTTGGTCACAAGGGATTGGTTGAGGTCAATCAAACCTAATCCATTAAACTATTTTATAGGTTTCCTTAATCAATAATATAAATATTGAGTTTGAAAAAAAGAGAGGAAAGATAATATTAGTGGCCTTAGTCATCTACTAGAACCTTCTGGTAATGTATTTTGAAATAAAGTGAATTGGCTCATTTTGATATCTTCCTGTGGGATCCCCTGATGGCCTATGGTATAGGTATCTTAGATTTTTATTAGAATAGGTGGGATTTGGACTTGTATGGGTCAAAATGTCTTCCTCTTTCTACCATTCCTATTGATCACGCCATGTAAGTTTTGTTTACATATATGGTAATGTCAAAGGAAAGATAAATCTTTCCTTCATTAAATCTACCTAGCAGTACCTCCATTATGTCACCCAATTGACTAAAGGTGGGTAATCATATTAAGAATTTGACATATATGTTTTTGATAAGGTAAGGCAGCAAACTAGGGGCCGAACCCTTCATAGAGCAAAAAAGACAAGAAGGCAAACAAATAAAGTGCCTTCAGAGAAACGACGGCACTAGCCGAGAACCAACAAACATAGAAATAAGAAAAACTAGAAACAAAGAGACCAGAGTCAGAGGGGACTCTCCTTACATAATAATTGATTTGATAATATCATTAAGTTTCTCATTATTCTCCACATTGTCAGCAAGCCTAGTATTACCCACTTCTTTCAGCATAGACATGTTCAGGAGGATTGTATTTCAAAGTCCCTTGGTGAAATTTTGCTCTAACTTCTGAATACGATCCTTCAGGGCCCCAATTTTAGATTTCCAATCAGTTTCATTCTCTATTTCCTCACCAACTTCCTCAACATACATTTTCCCCTTATTGTCAGTAGTTTCTATAGTATCAGCACCATGCTTCTCAGTAACCTCAAAATCCTTAGTCCCCTGCTTCCCTCTTGTGTCCTCAATTTTTTTTTGTATTTCTAGCTCCTTAGACTCTTCCTCCTGAGTTGCTTCCTTCGAAGCAATTTATAAATAATCAATAAGTCTAGATTTTGGGGCTAGTTTACCAGTAATCCTCCCCGACCTACAAAATTTGGAGGAGAATCCTTCCTTATTAACTTTGGAAGACTTATAAGATTTGCCACCTTGGCCCCCTGTGGCCCTACCCAAATTTTTATGGGTCCCCTCCATGGTCTCCCTAATATTCTCTTCCTCCTCATCAACCTTCCTCTTCTTACAATTCTTGCTCACAAAGGAGCTGGGGGTGTCAACAGGGGTCTCATCTGGGGTGGAGAAAGAAACATATTTTGTTTTGGTAGGAGCAGGTGAAAAATAGGACTCATCAATAGAATCACCAGACACCAGATTGGAATGAATGTCTCCATTATCAATTCTGATAGTCTTGATGGCTCAAGGGCTTGGTGAAAGTTGTAAAAGCATAAAATGAGGCCCTGGTGCATGGGAATAGGGTTCATGTTTGGATTTTTAGACATTTTAGCTCTCACCCTAAGGACAGAGTGTTCTAAAGAAGAGAGCAAGTAAAAATGAAAACTAATAATAGCATTGTGCCTAAAGTGATTTAATAGAGGAAGGTGGTAATTTTAAAACCTGGTAAATCAACCTTTGAGCATGAAGTACTTCATGAGAATGAAGCATGCTCCATCCCATGGCTCAGGAAGTTTAGCAGGCTCAAAACCTCCTTGATAAGAGACAAGTTCTTCTCCCTCTCCCAAGAATAGTTTATGGCTTGAGAGATCCATAATTTTGGTTTTCCTTCAAATCTTTGTCCCTTGCATGGTCATTCCTGTGGCCATAACAATCACTTTTTTTGAAATTTTAAAATTGATTCCACCAATTGTGACCCACCTATTTAAGCAAGATCTCACAAATTGCTCAGACAAGTTTTCATTGAAACCATTAAGCCTTTCCAAATATGGACTGATACCCCCTTATTTACAATAATGCCAAACCAGTGGATTATCTTTGAATTCATAGCAAGATGCAGGTTCATTTTGAATTTAGTCTCCTCCCATCTTGGCTTTGCAGACCCAACCCGTGGAGTTCCTAAATTCTGTCTTCAGCTCTAAAATGGTTACTAACCCTTGTTTCTACTTATGCATAATGAAGATGTGATGGCACATTCTTTAAAATACCCTAAAAAGGTGACATTGTCTACTCCCATGCTTGGAATTCATTTCCCATTGATCTTCATAATGATGCCTGCATGCCTTAACCTCTTGATACAATAAATCATGAATGATTGTCAAAAGAGTACAAAAGTTATCAAGTTTTGAGATCCATGATGGCCCCCTGTTTTGAGATCCATGATGGCCCCCTCCACATGGACCACCTCCAAGAGATATCCTTGTCATAGATCTACCTCATCCTTGACAAGTCATCTCCTTTTGAATAATATCCCTAATGTTTAAGGGAATATGAACACCTTGTCGCCACACCCTCCAACCTAAAAATTTATGACCAAGATTGCCACATGCATCAACAACACTATTTCTCTCTCTATAAATATGAGAAATCTCCACTCTGGAGAACTTATAAAAAATAATTTGAATATCTATAATGATATCTCTTAGCTTAATTCCCACATTTGATGCTTTATTAACAACATCTATGACCATTTTAGAGTCTCCTTGTATACTCAAGTTCCTTATTCCTAGGGATATAACCAATTTTAACCCCCATAAGAGAGCCATTGTTTTAGCATAGTTATTGCTCTGGCTTCCTATTCCACTAGCATAGATAGCAATCATGCATCCTTTATCATTCCTTATAATTCCTCCTCCACTAGCTTTACCATCCGAATTTGATGCCCCATCAAAGTTGAGTTTCATCCAGTTAGGTTTTGGGGGAATCCATTTAGTATTTAGTCTTTGTAGGATTTTGGAGTTATTATACTCAGGGATCTGGTTTAAAACCTTCCATTTGACTACAATTTGGTTTTCAATTTGAGATAGGGGTTTCTCTGCAACATGAATCTGGGTTGTGGTGACACTTTCCATAAGGGTCTTAACAAAAGAGTGAAACACCTGAGATGCATTTTTAGCAATGTCCCTAAAAATTATGTGGTTTCACTCTTTCCATAAAATCTAAATCAAACATGGTAGAGTTTGCTTCCATAATTCCATAAGCCAAAGATGTGTGAAGGTTGGATTCCAGCTGAGGATTACTTCTTTAAGGTTAGAATTATAAACCCAATTAATACCAAAGTTATTAAGTATTGTGCCCCATAATTCCCAAGAAAAATCACAATGGATGAAGAGGTGTGAAACTGATTCCTCTTTTGAACCACACAAAAAACATTTGTTAACCAGGGTAAACCCTCTCTTTTAAAGATTATCTTGAGTTAGGATTTTGTTATGAGCAACAACCCACCAAAACATGCTAATTTTTTGAATAATTTTATGATTCCAAACCCTTTTCCATACATCTTTATTCTGAGCCTCAGGAATGAGCAGGTGGTAAGCAGACTTGATAGAAAATGATCCATTCTTATCTGGCCACTAGTACTATTCATCTTCACCAGGGAAGAGAGGGATTTTGATCTCCTAAAAACATTGTTGTATCTCCCTCACCCTAGGGAAAAGCTCAGGCTGGTGATCACAGTAGTCCAATATATTTTTCCAGCTCTACCTCCCATTGTTATTTTCCATATAATCCCTGACTCTATTTCTAAAAAACTAAGTAGCCAAGTCAGCAATCTCTCCATAGTTTGCTTGTGTGATGAGAGTCTTGTCCTTTAACCAGATATCATCCCAGAATTTAATATGTTAGCCATTTCCAAGTTTCCATCTAATTCCCTGCTTAAGAAGGCTTCTAATTTTTAGCATTTTATTTCGTATCAGAGATCCCTGGGGTAATCCCATCTATTGAATAAAGTTGGAATCATTAGTTTTATGCATGTATTTGGCATACATTATTCCCCCCCAATCATTATTTTTATGGATTGGGTTTTAACTAATTTTTGAGAGAAGGGCTTTGTTCATGTTCCTGATAGACCTAATATTGAGTCCACCATGAGATTTTGAAAGACACTTTTTCCCATCTAAGGACATTCTCTGTTTGTCTTCCACCCCTGTCCATAAAATTTTTCTTTGAATCTGTTCTAGTTTTTTAGCAAAATATGCAAGAATTTTAAAAAGAGATAGGAAATATGTAGGAATACCTTGTAGTGAGGCCCAAAGAACTTGTAGTTTACCAGCACTGCTGAGGAGTTTCCCTTTCCAACCAAGAAGTTTCCTCTGCATTCTTTCCACAATTCCATTCCAAAAACTAGGAGATACCTCTTTGACCGTGAGTGGGAGACCTAGGTAGGTAGCTGGTAGAGCAGCTTTAGCACATTCTAATATATCAATGATTATATGTTTAAGGTCATTAGGAGTGTTGAAGAAATACACATTGCTTTTTTGGAAATTTATCCTTTTTATAAATTATATGGAATAATTGTTTAAGATATTCTTCCATCTTCTAGCTTCAATCACTGATGAGATGTCAAAAAAGATGGTATCATCCACAAACTGCTGCACCACCATAGGATAAAGGGAGGATGCAGGTTTGATGCCCACTAGCTTTTTTGAGGCTATATCTGCTTTATGTATCTTGACAGTTCTTTTGACATAATGATGAATAAGTATGGGGAGAGAGGGTCTCCCTGGCGAATACCTCTCAAAGATGAGAGAAAACCTGTAGGTACACCATTTACTAGAAACAAAATTTTTGTAGAAGAGACAACGTTCCATATCAAGCGAGACATTTTATCATTAAACCCAAATTTTCTGATGACTTGGAATAGAAAAGTCCATGAGACTCTATTCATATGCTTTAGAAATATCTAGCTTGAGAGCCATACCAAGGATCCTGCTCTTATCCATGCAGTGAATAGTCTCATGTGTGGTGATCACAGCATCAAGAATCTGCCTGCCCAGGATGAAACCTTTTTGTGCAGAAGAAATAATTTTGTCTAGCAAAGGTTGAATCCTCATAACCAACACTTTAGTACATAACTTATAAATAGTGTTGCATAGACTAATGGGCCTAAAATTAGTAAGGTGTGTAAGTTATGATTTTTTAGGAACAAGTACTATAAAGGTATTATTAGCTTGTTTCAAAAGTTTACCTGATCTAAAAAAATCATGAACAGTAGCTGTGAGATCCACTCCTACTATCTCCCAATATTCTTGAAAGAATATAGGAGGGAAGCCATCAGGACCTGGGGCTTTGAATGCACCCATGGAAAATAA
The DNA here is from genome assembly GCA_037957365.1 of Torreya grandis. NCBI lineage: Eukaryota > Viridiplantae > Streptophyta > Pinopsida > Cupressales > Taxaceae > Torreya > Torreya grandis. Next base: position 1,029,390 of record JARHVA010001978.1, on the reverse strand, counting down.
AATAGCATGGACTTCTTCCTCGGATATAGGCTTTAACTTCTCCAAATTATCTTCTTCAGTTATCAAACAGGGGATTTTATCAATGAATTGGTTCATAGGTCTATCATTCCCATCATCATTATTTTATTCAGTGAGAAAATTCTAAAAGAAAGCCCTGGCTTGTTCTCCTATCTCATTGTCTTCAGTTATAATGTCTCTGTTATCTAGAACTAGCTTTGTTATTGAGTTGGCCTTCTTATGTTTCATGGCCAAGAGATGAAAGAAGGTAGTGTTCTTATCACCCTCTTTAAGCCACTGGACATGAGATTTATATTTCTAGAAGACCTCTTCTCTTTCCATCATAATCTTCCATTCAGAAGTCAGGACATTCTCTTCTTCTAAAGTGTCTTCAGAGTCATCCCCTTGAGCCATCTATTGCTGAATATCTTTGAGTTTTCCCACTATGTTTTTCTTCTGCTGAAAGACCTGCCCAAAGTTGTATCTATTCCATCCATAAACTTCTTGTTTGATATGTTGGAGTTTTTTTACTATTCTAAACATAGGAGTGCCATGAATAGGAATTTTCCACCATTGGGCCACCATTTGTCTGAAGTCTTTGTGTTTGATCCACATAACTTCAAAATGGAATGGGGAAGGTCCAGATTGTCCCTTTTCTCTCCAACTGAGGAAGATCGGGCAATGGTCGAACATGGTTCTAGGAAAATCCTACACATGCATATTATGATAATCATTCTAGTTACTTGAGATAAAAAATCTATCTAACTTAACCTGAATCAATTGATCTCCTCTTCTTCTATTGGACCAGGTAAAATTTTGGTTTTGCAAAATTTGACATCTATGTTGTGTAGTCTATATACTTGTGCTATTACTAAATTTTGTGTTCCTTGAATTCCTTATTGGGAAAACATGTGTATTTTTGTGATCTTGATGGAATCATATGCATCTGGTTCCATAAACCTTATTTGGTGTAGGTTTGATTCAATCCCTATCTCTTCTAGTTGTGCTATGGTGAGTCCTTTTTTAAACTAAGAATGTTCATATGTAGCCATCATATATACCTATGCCCTTATTATTATTGTTTATTAATAATTTAGAGGATATTATTACTATAAATATCAAAGCTCAAAGGCTCAATGCTCACAAGCTCAAGATCAAACACTCAATACTTTGAAGGCTTAATGCTCAATGATAAACAAAATGTATAATGGTGATGCATTTAGCCATATGATCTAGTTATAGATCTTCATGTGCCTTTTCATATCTTGATGCTTTGAATGTACCTTACCATCCTAAAATATCACTTGTAATATTATTTAATTATCAATATCACATTTTTCTAAGTTGGTGTGATTTTGATGAGTTGGCATCATTTTTATGATGAGCTAAATAAGTGATGTGATTGGATGCCTTACCATTCACCTACTATAAATGATTATTATTTCTCTAATGTTGACTCCTCCCCTTTCATTTATCATTTATTGACCCTAAATAACTATTAATTTTTATCTAATTAGGATCTCACCACTTGTGTCTTTCCTAAACTTAAATTCTGACACATGCAGTCCAATCTGGCATGATGTTTCTCTTAGTCTATACACTCCCCTATTAATGGAGCTATTTGTTATATGAAATTTTTGTATAATTTTAAAAAATACTAGGCACACTTCTAATCTATGTACATAGATTCAAAGAAACAATCCAAACTCACACAACATAAGTGAAAAAGAATACTAATCTAAAATGGTGTGATTTAACACCTATCGACTTATTCACATGCAACTTACTGGAGATTGGGTTTGATCCTAATACCATTCACTTTTAGAGGTAAAATGGTACCCTATAAATCCATTAAGACCACTATTTATTTATACATTAACTAATGGATGATGTATGGTCCTTTCCATCTAATGTGGAGCTTACTTGGGAAGGTTCTAAATTGACTATCATAAAGCAAGACTAGTTGATCCACATGAAACTCCTTCATGTAGAGGTTAATATCATGCCAAGATTTTGTAATGAATTTATGAACCTCATATGTCTAATATTCCTTGTTTCTACCTTTTTCCATGTGATTTAAATTCAATAACCTACTTGTTAAGGATTCTTGATCACCCATGTGCATAATGATTGTAATTCATAGAATAGGTATGACATACTCCACGGGCATGAATACTTATAAAACATAGACCAATTGGAAGGGGATGAAAAATATTGAATTTTTATAGTGAATGTGATATGGCCATATCATTTTATGGATTCAATCCTCCAATTCATCTTATTGAACATCACATACCTTAATGAGCATTTTTCCAATTACCTTATTTGCATCATCGGCTTAGCCATTTTCTTGGGGATGATAATTTATAATTTTATGGTGTGATATTAAGAATTTATCTGTAAGAGTACTTATCATTATATTTATAAATTGGTACCTATATCACTTACAAATTTGATGAGGCAACCAAATATGGTAATGATGTTCTCATATAGGAACTTCATTGTATCCTTTGCATTGTAGTTGGTTATCATATCATCTTCTACCCATTTGGTAAAATAGCCTATCATGGTGATTATGTACCTCACATGGATAAATTTACTAGGTAGATTGATAATCCCAACAAAATTGATTACCTATTATTCTAAATGTTGTTTCACTAGCATAGGTTATAGAGGCATTTTATCTTTTTGATTTATCTTACTCATCCATTGAAACACATCACACTATTGTACAACTCGATGAACATCCTAAGACAATTAGGTCCATCATAAACCAATCTATAAAAAATTTCTCATAGTATCATCTCCTATAAAGGACCTCTATCTACCCCCTGATGTGCCTCTTCTAGTATTTGAGGCCACTCATGCTCTAGTGCAACTCTATGTAGCATCTCATCCTTACCTAGATAGTAAAGGAATCCATCAATAATACTATATGGAAGGAAATTAATAATGAGCTTATTATTATCCTTTTCTTTATAGTGATATGGGAATGTCTCTTATTCTAAAAATTGTGTAATGTATTCTAATTTTTCAATAATTGTACACACATGAAAAAATGTGTGTCTAGAGATTAATCCTAAACTTCTTTTAGTTATTCACCATTTTGGAGTCAACTCATATGGTTTATACCTACATTATTCATGCATAGTTTGACATTGATTCTAAATTATAATTATTGGACTATCTTTAGCCACCATGAGATGCATCCTCCTAGTAAAGATTTTTTAACTAGGTATCATAGTACTTGGTGATCGATAAATAGCTTGAAAGGTGTGGCCAATAGATAATTGTGGAAATTTTGAATAATGAAAACTATTGCCAAGGCTTCTCACTTGGTTTTAGTATAATTATTTTTTCTAGAAGATAATTCTATGCTTATGAAATGGGTTGGATGATCCAATCTACCTTATCCTATCTGTGCTAACACAACTCCAACTACGAGTCTAGATGCATCCACATGCACATGGAAAGACTTAATCCAATCTAGAAAAATAAACATTAGTACAATCACTAATCTTTGTTTAAAAAAAATAAATGCCACTCGGCATTCCTCCATCCATATGAACTTTGTTTCTTTCCACATCAACTTTTATAAAGGGGTAGATATAGCTACATACCCATTAATGAACTTCTTATAATATCATGTATGTGTCATAAAATATCACACCTCTATCAAACTTGTAGGTTGTGGCATTCACACAATTGCTATGATCTTGGCTTGATCCACCAAAATACCCTTATTGCAAATGACATGACCAAACAAAACCCTAACGAGTGTAAAAAATAATCATTTATTTAAATTTAGTGTTATTTGTAGTGCTCTACATCTCTCCAACATCAATCTAAGTTTAGAAAAATGATCTCTAAAAAAATGAAATACTACCTAATCATCTAAATAAACCTCTAAAAAGTCATGGATAAAATATTTAAATGAAGTGACTATAGCTATAGATAAAATTTCATATGCATTTTTTAACCTAAATGGCATTAATTTATTTGTGAAGGAACCCAATTCAATTATAAAAGTAGTCTTGGCTCTATCTTCCTTTATGATCAAGATCTGATGATATCCACTAAAACCATATATGAATGAATATACTTCATGACCTAAAACTATAGGTGAAACTTAATCAGTGAATGGGATAGGAAACATATAATTCACACATGCCTTATTCAATATGTGATAGCCACTTTAGACCTGGATCTCGCTAATCTTCTTTGTTTATATGACCATGTGGATAACCCAATTAGATTTCTCTATAGGGAATATGATACCAACCTCCTGTATGTGATATAACTTTGATTTCACTTTAAGTTTCATATTTGGGTTCAATAAATAGGGTCTTTTATTAATTAGGCATGCACACTCATTTAATTAAGTGTGCAATTCACCTAAATATGGATCCATGCCCTTAACCTCTATGAGTTTTGTAGGGAATACATCTTGGTAATACCTTAAGAGACTTATAATATATCCTATTGGGACCAATATTATCCAATATATGCCAACTTAGGGATGACCTCTATTCCAATGTTACTCATGTATTCCTTTAGGGGTTCAAGGTATAGATTGTGTTCTTCCTCAAAAATTGAGTCACAATCCATTGAACTTCTCTTTCTAAAAGATTTAGGTGTCATAGCTTTTATTCTTTTGACTCCTCTATGACTGGTTATGTAAGTGGTTCAAATTCTCATTCTAATTCATATAACTCATCTAAATACATATCCTTATCTTTTTGTGCATCAAATGTCTACTCATTTTTATTTTGTATCCTATGGTATAGCTAAACTAGGACTTGCTTCTTCCCCTTTTCTGATTTTTAGATTTATAAGGCATCATTCAAATTGAAAGTTACAATTTCTTATAAAGATGACTCAAATCCATCATCTAAGCCTTCAACTTTCCTATGACAGAAAAAGGTTTTTAATTTATACAATTCCTTGTGTGTGAAGGGGTTATCATCCCCAAATATGAATGTCTATATGAAGTCACTTTGGAATTGTGCCCAATGCTTAGTCTCTTGCCTACACTCTTGATGTATATGCTAGGTGGTTGGAATAACATCTAGTGTATATTTTAAAACATGTACCTAGTAATTTGGAGCTACATCTTCTAAAATCTAAGCTTTAATGCACTGGTAGATATGAATTTCTTGATAGTCTCTTTTTTAAAAAATTGGATAGTCTTTTCTGATGACCTTAGGCAATTGGAATCTAGCTAAAAGTATTTCATACACTTCATCCCAGCTTAGCTACTCATCATGGTGGATTGAACACTAATTCACAAAAATCCCCTTTAGTGTATAAGTTATATCACTCACCCTCTAATCAACTTCTAGTACATGTTGTTGAAATCATAGAATAAACTAGCTGACATCTTCAGTGGAAAAATAGTGAGGTATTTAACACTTTATCACAAAGACCATCTATAGAGGATGTATCTCATGATCTCCCTTAACCTAGTTGAGAGTGTGTGTATCATAATCCCCACTCACTAAAGAAGCTATATCCCACGGTAGGATGCCTTATGGACTCATATGTATGTAATATTTATCTGTATGACTAATTTGGTAGACAATCTATTTTATACTGAGTTGGTGACCTTACAGACATTGATCACACATTCTCCATTTCTAACTATGGAATCCCTATGTGATTTAATATAGGTTTGTAAAGTAAAATTTACTTACACAAAGAGTGTATGGGTGGGATGGAACTATCATAAATAAAACCACATTCATTAGTTCATAGAACTTGTTGTTTGTCTTCTGTATTCACTCTCATCTAGCTAGTTTCTCCACAAATATATGGTGAATTGGGATCTTTGGGGATACAACATGGTTTTTATCCACATTTATTTAGGGGAATTGCTATTATTTTATCTCCCTAATGAGCTTCAAATTGATTCATGACTATGTTTATGGTTATCTAACCACTATACACCCATTTTTTACCAATTAGTACATGATAGTGAGTCCTATCCATCTTCATATATATGAATTCAAAGTCACCGCACAGGCTCAACTCTATGACCTTAATTTCCATCTCATTTAGGTGATCAATAAGTTAAACTCATGAATAATATGAAAGGATAAGAGTGACATGAATATAAATTAGTGCATGTCACATAATATCAACCCACATTGATCTCAAGATCATGTTGACAGTACTTTCAAAATCAAATACTGCATTGGGTATTTCATACCTTACTAACTTAATATCCATCCTAGAATCAACATCCCAATGATTTTTAGTTTTAACATAGCAAATCATTCTATTGGTCTGTTGTTGGCCTTTTTGACCACATTTCAATAGGTTATGGAATAGCTTGGTGATGTTTTGTGAAATATCTTCATTATGTAGTGTGCTAAGTAACTTCATGAGGTCTATCAAGGTAGTGACAACACCATATTATCTTAAAATATGTACTATTTGTCCATATATTTACACGTCAATAGTTATAGTACCATCTTTAGTAGTCTCCTATTTTTTGATTGTCTTCATAATCTGTACAACTTTGAACATTAATCCTTTCTTGATGGTTGGTTCATGATACTTATCTAGTCAAGCTTTCCTTATCCCATGATCTCTCAGTATCTCCAAAGGTAGTAGTCATTTTTACACATGTTATTGGCATGTAACAACTTTCAAAAATAATCCTCTCAGGGTTGTTTGTTAACCATATTCATATTTCTTACTGCCTTCTCTGTGCATTATTTCTTCAAAACTAAATAATCTTCTATGTCATGATGGTTAGGGATCATACAGTAAGCATAGTAGGACTATTGTTAAGGGTTAATGGGAAAATTTATTTGTATATGATTAAATTATATACATAAGTATAACTAAATTAGATTTCATTGGGAGTTATTTCCTCTACCTCCTTGTCAGACACCTTGATATCCTCCTCTACCCCCTTTATATCCTCCCCCATTTGCTTGGAATCCCCAGACATTTTATTATTATGGCCCAAATATTATAGAGGCCTATTGAACATTACATCCTTATTTTTGTTTTAGGCCCTCATATCCACCATATTGATACTGAGGAAGTGATGGTTCCCAAGTTGTTTGTTGTGTCTAAGGAATTTGAGGTGTATATTTCTAGGGTGGAGATGTCTATGTCTAAATTGGTGATGTCCAACCTGCCATACCTAAAGATTGATGTTGAGGTGCCTAAGAAACCCATTGCAAAATTGAATGTTCTATACCTACCATGTTAACTTCTAGTTTGAGAATTATTTGAGTTTTAGTAGCTATTTTCTATGTAATGATTGTAAACACATTTTTTTTATATCTTCCTTTAATTCCTAGAGAGATCTACAACTATTATCATCATGATTAGGTGACTTGAAAAAATTATAATATAAGGTTTTTCAATTCTTGACATACTATTTTAGTAAATAATAGTTAGACATCACATTTCCTATCATTATACTTATTTTTCATAACTCTATTTTTATTATTGGGCATTCATTCATGTGATGCATTTCTTTCCCACACTCTTACACCATAGGTATGAATTAGGCCTATCTCCCCATATTAATATTGATCCATCCTTATTATATATGTATGTAGAGTGTTTTATATATTTGAGGTTGAGGTCAATGCATTTACATAGTCTTCAATCTGTTTGAACCTAATAATAGTTTCCCTTGCATCTACCTTATTATTAAACTAGGTTTATGTGATGGTGAATTGTATTCTTATCTACATCCCTTCCACAAAGCATGCTACTTTATCCTTGTCTTCTAGAAAAAATTCTACCTCATTAATCACATCATAAAATATGTGATCATATTCATAGATGGTTTCTTTTTCTCCCTATCAAATTTATTTCATATATTGTATGGTTTGACTATAACACTTTGTTATTTTAAATTCTTTGATCAACATATCTTTTATCTTTTGTAGGTATTTTTGATTAATAATCTATATTTTATATTAATTTGAATTCATGACCACATATATCCCCACTCATTTCACACTTCTTTAATACATCATCAATAATTCCTTTATCATGTCACTTCATGTTGCAGGTGAGCAAGTATTATTCTAGGTTTGTAAACCCATCATAAGGTGCCCGATGGATAAAGGCTCCCAATTGAACTACCATACTATTATTTTTCATAGGTGTCATATTTAGTTGTTAAGAAACTAATATCTATGTATTTATTATGAGAGAGGTAAATACCAGTATTATTGTTTAGACAGAGGGAAATACCTGAGATTTCAATACATATTATTCTTATGCTCATTTTGGTGATGACTCTGGATGAGATGTATCTTCATCCTGTTCCTCTTGTTTTATGATTTAAATGTGCATAATGAACTCCTTTGCATATGTAAGAATCATGGGGTTTGTCTATGTCAGTTTTAATGCTTATATATTCTTCTTTTATTGTTTAGTAAAACTATGTGTAGTTTCATAGTGTGATACCTTATATGACTGAATTCCTTTTTGGTTTATTTATTTTGTGAATGGTCCTTACCAGTCCTCATCTTCTAAAGCTATATTATTTCTACTATGATTTAAAAAAAAAATAGGCTTGCAAGATGTGTGATCCCATGGTGAATGGTTTTTACCTCCAAAAACATATTTATCAAAACTTAAACATGTGTTATGTCTATGAGTATATGGAAATCCCATTTTAATTCCATGAAATACCCTTTTATACATATACAAAATCCTAATTACTTGATCTAATTCTACACTATTTTCTTCCTCTTCCTCTCTTACTTGATCTTCTTCACCTTTAATGTTTCTCTCTACATACTAAGATCAGGCTATTTCACTCATGTCTTTACTCATCTTATCTTATTTATTTCTCACTCTTATCTTATATGCTAATATAACTCCTTTGATTCACAACTTCTTGGGTCTCCTTCTATTTATTCCACTATCTATGTTGCCACATTTCTCTTTCTAACTCTAGAGTCTTCTTCTAATCTCTCTCCTCTTTTTTCTCCATTCTAAACTCATATTAGAGTTATATTTAATTATTATCTTACCATTCACCCTTATATCTCACACATCCCCATGATTCCCAGATTAACTACTCCATGATGTATGGAATAGGAACTAGCATTTTCTATAGCCAAAAATTTTATCAACAATAGGAATCATTGAAAAAATTTACCTCTTATCCCTCTAATAAATAGATCCTTTTCCACATTAAAAGTTATATAACCTTGTACTATGAACTCCATTATATATTAATCGATGGTAGTAGTTATCCAATGATCGATTTCATGAGTAAAATTAGTATATATATTATGTAACCACCTTATATTATCTTTAGTCCATGTAATAACATTGGTAGTTTTGAATAAAAAATAATGGTGTTCCAATCATGACAAATAGGTGGATAATAGTCCAAGTAATTTACACCAAAATATCTCATAGATCTCTCCATAGATATGTTATTGTATAATCTCTTTCATGGTATACCCTATCCTTTATGCTTCTCCTTCTACAAAATTATAAATCTTCTATTCTAACTAGCTTTCTATCTCTCTTTGACTAGGTAACCATTGAAACATCTCATTGGCTAGTGAGTTCCATGATCACTACACCATTATTAGCCGAGGTTCCTAGGGTTTTACCATAAAATGCTGATTACAAGGATAACCCTATAATATAGGGAATATATTATAATAATTTATAGACAAATACAACTTGATAACATTTAAATGAAGATTTTAGGTATTTAACATAGAAAATATATTTTTTCAACAATCACATCTAATTATACTCTAAACATAACTTTTAACAAAAGGAATACAATTGAAATACATTCTTGTGCATATAAGTATATAAAGCATAGGATAAAACATATGGAAATCATATTAAAAAACCCTAATGAATCTCCATTACAAGTATATATAAAAATTGGAACAATAGGAACACTGATCATATATATTTATATATTCAAAGTGTAAAGCTTTAGTACAATAATTTTAACATGGTTGAGGAAACTATGTAATCCAATATACAACTATGCAACATCTAAACCTATTATATCAAATCTTGAATAAAATTATACCCTCAATGTTGCTATCAATCTAACCTCTGAATCCATATTTAGCGCACAATTATGTCAACTTTTACTCTATTTATTTAGAACTCCATACACTTAAGATAAAACCAAAATAGAATAACCATGTAACAAATTTGGACTAGTTTATCAATAGAAATGAAAATGTGGTTTTTGTCCATGTGTCACATACATTTATTTGAGCATTTTGATACTTGCATTCCATTGATAACACATAATTTTTTTTCCAATATAAATAATATGTTATCTCTCCAACTGATAATATCAACAAGACTAGGTGACACTTGAATATGTCATTGGTCAAGTTGATGATGTCAGATGAAGGCACATAAAGAGAAATTAATATAAAAAGTGGGATTATGAACCATGAGGGTAAAACCTAAGCTAATTTCGTGGTGATTTGATTGTAGAAATAAGAATGGTAAAACATAAAAAAAATCTCAAAAATCATTGAGTTAGCCCACCCCAATCTCAGTGTAATCCTACATATATAAACTCATGTTAGAACACTTAATGGATAAGTGGGATATTTTAGACCCTTAGTTTAATTTGGCATGTAGTTAAATAATAATAATAATAATAATAATAATATATTATTTATTAACATGAGGTGAAAACCTCATGTAAATAAATAATAAAATTTAATTTTTATTACTTACCAAATTGTTTTTAAATGATTTTTGGGGAAGGATGGATGTGTTGGTAACAAAGGTCACCTCCTTTCATCCCCATTAAAATTAGGATTTTACCCCTATTTTAATTCATTAGACACACTTGTTGAAAACATTCAAACATTAAGTGAAATTATATTTGCATGTGACAAATATATTGTAAAGGTTTTGTGAAGAATTTTTATCAGAGAACAAGTGAGAAGGATGAAGGTTGTGTATTGGGGTCACTAGTTTCTTATATAAATGAATATCAACCTTGTGGTTTTTTACCTCTTGATATTTTCCCATGTTAATCTTTGTGTCATATGTATAATTTGATTTGGTTGTGTATGTTTTTCTAATTCATTTACATTATAGATTCTACTTGTGTGTATTGCATATATTCTAAATGGAATTTATCATAGAATTAGAGCCCAGGAGAGTGTCAAGGATTGTCAAGTAATTTGCATTGAATTTAATATCAAATTTATAAGTAAATTCAAAGAAAATTATTTTATTTTTAAAACTTAGGATGTCATATTGGCTGAAGTACAAACCTTTATGGCATATGAAGTTTTAAAATTTCACAAGCATTCATGCATTAACTATTTGAAACACTCAAATATTCATTGTTACCTCCCAAAACCCTCTTAGAGCATCAAAATTCTTCTCAATCAAGGAAATCAGCCTCTAGAGAATTTTTATGACCAATGTATAGTTAGGAAAATAAAAAAAACTTAGAAAAAATTATTTTGTTGATCTAGTTGTCAGTTATGCATAGTTTAATGGATAAATATCATTGATTTTGGCCTATAATCTTCCTATAAGGCACCTTTAGTCTTCTTCAAGTATCTATTGATTTATTTTAGAAACATAGGTGCCATAGTATAGCCTAGGTAATTGTAAATCTAAATTCCTTATCAAAAATTCAATTTTGAAGACTTATTCTACCTTGTTTCAAGCTTTCAAGAAGGTTGGCAAAATTTGGAGGTCTTTGGTGGCTTATATCATTTTTTTAAGCACTTATGCATCTATAGAAGCACCATATATCTACTTGGAAGTGTTTCAAAGATTGGTACAATAGTTTTGGTAATTTATTTAATAATTATTTTATATTTAATTTTATAATTTCCATGTAAAAGTATGTGGTCCCCACACTTATTTAATTGTTGTTTACTCAAAGTCAAAAAATTAGTTTTTTTTTTTTTTTTGAAATTTACTTTCATGTTATATATGATGTTGTGCATATAAATCTTCAATAAATCTCCTTGAAGGGTTGGTGGTCCTTATTTTTTGCTAAAATCTTGTAACTAGGGTGGTCTAGTGTTCAAAACCCACTAAAACAACTTTTTTGATTTAATTTTGAAAATTTTCAATTTAATTAATTTGAATTTCATTTTTTGGTATGTGTGTAAACATATCATGTATAAACCCTTCTCTAATGTTAATTTATTTTGCAACATTTGATTTTATGAATCTTTTGTTGACCATAATCATGTAAATAGTCATTTTGTAGGTTTTTTCATCTTCCAAATGCATTTATGTGGTACATTTTTTATTTTTAAGCCTCCTATTATAGTTTTGATAACTTTTTAAATAACAATATTTAGATAGTTGTTATGTGTGCAACACCTAATCTAGTTTAAAATATTTTAATTTATTGCATTGTTTCATATCTATTTGAATAATTATTTTCTTGTTTACATACTATAATTTAATTTAATTTTTAAATAGAATATAAAATCACATTTAAAAATATTGATTTTTATTAAGTTTTGTATAGTGTTATTATGTCATTCTTAAAGGGAAGCAATGGCTTCACCTAACTTTGTATTAGATAAATCTCAAATTCTTAATGGATCAAACTATAATATATAAAAAAATCCACACTAAATTAGAATTTATGGCCAAAAAGTTGTGGAACATTGTTTTTTTGATGGAAAACCCCCCATCAGGATGACATGTTACACTTGATCTTTCAAATGTGTTTCAACAAAAATTGCTTCAAGTCATGTCAATTATCTTGTGATGTGTTAAGGATGAATTCCTACTCCATATCAATAATCAAGTCTCCTAGTGATGCTTGGAAACCCTTTGCATCTATGCATGAGGGTAATCATCTCTCTAAGATTATTAAGTTGATTCTTAAATTACTTACTACACCTATGAAAGCTGATGAAAATGTTGTTAAATTAATAATATTAAAGCTCAGTTAGATGGTTATAACTATAATTTAATTCAAGCTAATTCCATACTAAAATATAGTGTGACATGAATCTATAAAAATTCCCAAGTTCTTTCCTCAAAATATGTAGGTGCTTCAGGTGGCCTAGTAGTCTTCTAGAACCTAGATAATCTGGAGGTGATCTCTTGTGGAAATCAAACAACCAAATCTCAGTATTATTCTCTGATCTTGCTAGAAATGACAAATGGATTCTAACTAATGTCTATGCTCCTAACTCCAAACTAGCTAGGAGTCTTCTGTGGAAATCATTAATGCAAATTTGAAAGACCTATGCCAATTGGAATTGGATTGTGGTGATTGACTTCAATACTCTTCTTATTCTTGGGGACAAAAAAAGTAGACTCATTGACATCAAGGATAACATGCTGGAATTTAATGAGTTCATTGCTAATGCAGGGTTAGTATATGTGGACCTTAATGGAATTCTATTCACATGGTCCAATAGAATAATGGGAGAAAATCTAATACAAGTTTGCCTTAATAGATTTATGATCTCCTTATATTGAGACATTCTCTTTTCCAATAGACTTTCATCTCTACCTAGGATTGGGTTTGACCACAATCCCTTGGTATTTGACATTGAAAAAATCTCCAAACCCAAATGTAGTCCCTTTAGATTTGAAAAAATGTGGATTCACCACCTAAATCTCATGAAATTACCAAAATATTGGTGGAAAGAACCCATCTTAGGTTATGCCATGTTCATCCTCATGAAAAAACTCAACTTCCTTAATACCAAATTAAAAATATAGAATAAGTGTTTGGGGATATATTTTTGTAAAAAAAGGCCCTCAAATCAGAACTTTCAATTATTAAAGAGATTAGTGCCTCTAGGAATTACAATGACCTCATGGCTTCAAAAGAAAAAGACCTCCTATAGAAGCTAAAGAGGCCTTCTAAAAGCAAAAATTTAGATGCTTATGGCTGAAAGAGGGTCATAGGAACATAAAATGTTTCCACCATTCAACATCAAGACACATAAATATCATAATTTCAAATGGAAGATGGGACCATTTACAAGAATTAAGATGACATATCCTACCATATTACAAATTTCTTTAGGAACCTTCTCTTAGATGATGGAGCTCCAGAGGATTCTCTTGTCTCTTCTTCTCTCTCAAAATTTGACAAAGTCTTCTCTGTTGATGATAATGCTTCCCTCATCAATATTCCCACAAATAAGGAAATTTAAAGTGAAATTTTCCACATGGAAGTGTTCAAGACACCTAGACCTAATGGTTTCCCACCTTTTTTCTTCCAAAAGTTTTGGGACATTATACACCTAGAGGTCAAAGAATATTCTAGAGAATTTTTTCATTCTAAATCTATTCTTAAATAAATTAACATCTTTCTAGTTCTAATCTTGAAAAAATAAGGCACCAATAACATACGAGATTTCCAGCCTATTATCTTTTGTAATACCACCTACAAAATATGCTCCTCTATTTTGGTACAACACATGCAATTTCTTCTTGATAAAGTCATTATAGAGCAATAGGGAGCCTTTGTGGTAGGTAGGAAGATCATAGACAACATTGTATTGACTCATGAAGATGTGCATTCCATCTCCAAATTCTCAAGATATGGCATGTTACTCAAACTGGACATGTCAAAAGATTATGACCGAGTTTCCTAATATTTCCTAATGTAGATTATGGAAAAGCTAGGGTTGAATCATGATACTAGGAAAATTATCTAGAATTGCATTACCACCCTCAAGTTCTCTATTATTTTGAATGGTGTCCCAAAAGGTTTCTTTCTGCTTCAAGAGGTCTGAGGTAGGGAGATCCCCTCTCTCTCTACCTATTTATTATTTTATAAAAAACCATGGGAAGAATCTTGAGGAGATCATACACTCAGGGTCTTATAAAAGGTATCTCAGTAGCCCAAAAGATAGTTCCTATCACTCATCAATAGTTTACTGATGATACTATTATCTTAGGCAATGCTTCAGTTGATGAAGCTAAACATATAAAATGCATCTTAAATAGCTATGAAAAAGTGTCTAGCCAATGTATAAACTTTTAAAAGAGCTCCTTTTTCTTCATCAATACCCCCTACAGTAAAAAAGAATCACCAAAATTCTACACTGTCAAATGGGTAAACTACCATCAAACCACTTGGGCATCCCTCTATTTTTAGGAAAAATGGACTCTAAACTTTGGAACCCCTTAATTGATCACATACAAATGAAATTAATGGGATAGAAGGGTCACCTTCTTACCCAAGCAAGGAAATACCAGCTTCTTAAGGCCTCAATTCAGAGCATTCTTGCATACCAAATGTCTATTTTTAGAATGCCATCCAATATTGCCTCTAAGATTAAACAAATCCCAAAAAACTACCTATGGAGAGGAAATGAAGAAAGATTCAGATTCAATATTATTTCATGGTATAAAGTCTATCTTCCAAAAGATAATGGAGGTCTTAGCCTGAGAAGCATTAAATCCATGAATAGAGCTCTATTGGCAAAAATGGGTGGTGCCTAATGAAAGATAATGGGGAATGGGAAATAATCATAAAGGCCAAATACCTAGAAGGAGTGTAAGAGGATTCCTTCCTATGGGAAGAAGACCCTATTGATGAATCCAACTTTTGGAAATCCATATCCACCTATAAGGACCTTTTCAAGAAATACATATTATGGAAAATTAGGAATGGTGAGACAATTGACTTTTGGGAAGATGTCTGGTTATCTCCCACCCCCCACTCCACTTAGGGGATTTGGGTTGGGGGCATAGATAGTTCAATAAAATATGGGGATCCAAAATCAAAGATTACTGGGAAATTAAAGATGGAACAAAGTGCTGGAAAGTCCTCCCTAGTGAGGATATACCACTAAAAGAATCTTAGGCTATTTAGAACCTCAACCTAACATTAAGATAGGTCCACATCCCCTAATTCTAGATAGAAGATGACTTTATTTAGTGGGTAGAAGATAACAACTCCTACTTGGTGGCCTTAGGTCATGCCACTGACCTCAACTTGGAAAGTGAATGGAGTCTATGGAAAAACTTTTGGGTAAAGCATTTGACTCCCAAAGTCAATTTCTTTTTTTGTCTTGTGGCATAGAATAAAATTTTGATAGATGATAACCTAGCCAAAATGGGGTTGATTGTTCCCAATAGGTGCCCAAATTTTCAAAGTGTATAAGATTATGTTTGCCACCTTTTCTTTGAATGCCTTTTCAGCTTGAATCTATTTAATGGCTTACTAAATCAACTTAACATGGCTTGGGTTAAAAAATAATGTTTTGGATCTCATTATGCAATGGATTTACCCTTGTAAAATCCCTTCTCTATCCTTCCTTTGGCATATTTCCCTCCCTCATTGGTTTTGGTGTGTATGGAAAATTCACAATGATGGTATTTTTCTCAACAAAAGATATCAGTTGAAAGGCATCTTCCCCCACCTCTACCAGACCATTTTGGAAAAATAGAAAGATTTCCATCCTAAGGACAAATATCCCTCCCCCTAGGATTTATTATTCTAAAAAACTAGGACATCCAATAGGTTTTATGCTCTCCCTCAAAAGATTTAGTCCACAAGCACACTAAATGGAAGGTTCCTCTGGAAGGCTAGGTGAAACTAAACTTTGACGGTGCTTCTAAGGGTAACTAGGGTCTTATAGGGGGTGGAGGTATTATAATTAATTATAAAGGGGAAATGTTGGATACATATGTGGGTCCCATGGGAACCCAAACAAACCACTTAGTCAAGGCCAAGGCTGCCCTCTGGGGTATATAGTTGGCATCAAGCATCAACCATAATAGGATCATTATTGAGTGAGACTTGCTGAACATCCTAAATACCTTGGAAGGAAAGAATACAACTTCACACACCATTAAGGACATAATTGATGATGAAAAGCATCTCCTAAAGGGATTATCTCATGTTTAACTCATACACACCTACAGGTAAGGAAACATGGTGGCCAACTTCCTTGCTAGCATTAGAGTTTATCTCCACCTTTTAAATAACTATCATGATGTAAGCAACATCCCTTCTAATGTATTTAATTCCATATGAGATGAAGATACCAATGCAAGTTAAATAAATCATTTATCTAGATATGTATGATCTCATTTTGAAGGGGCAAATCTCAATTAGGAATATCCACAATTGTTCTAAAGAGAGGGGACTTAATTATTTTTATGAGCCTTTGGTGGGACTTCTAAACCATTTGTGCTCTTTTCAAATTCACCCCATCCATAAACTTCATTTCACCCATTTCAACTTTGTGCACACAATCTTCATAGGGGGTGATAGGGATAGATTGGAACCTACTTCCTTTGAGGAGGTCTATAAATAGAAGAAAGTAGGGAAGAAGCTAAAAAGGGGGGGGAGTCATGAAATTCATAGAAAAAGTTATGAAACATAATTTTGAGATTGCCCATGACTTCATGGTGGCCTAGAATAAGTGGAAAGTGACCATTTTTGGCATAACTATCAATGTTTTAGAGGATTTCATTGGGGAAGCAACTAGAATGTCATGTATAGGCATAAAGGCATTCAAAGGTAAAAAACATAAGAGTCACTGTAGTGCTTTGTTTAGGACAAATGAATTTGTGTAGACAGATAAAAAAAGCTTTCCACAGGCTAATATTTTGCACTATTGGCTTGAAATCTACCTTCAAATCATGCGATACATGACACTCAAAGGTAAATATACACTTATATATTTCCCAACATTTTTTACTAGTTAATAATTTCATTAGATATAAAATCAGTCTACCCTAATTTCTACTAAAGTCCCTTAAGAATACCATCTTGTTGTACCAAGTGAATGACATAAATCCCATCTTTCACCAAGGCTTGATTCTCCTTTTAGTTAAGCATGGACAAGCTATTTACAGTCAGAAGGTCCCTCTAGGGGTTTCTCCTCTAGGGAGGACTCCCAAGAGGACTCCCCAATGGAGGATCCCACCAAGGGATCCCACTAACTCTATGGTCATACCCCCAAGACATTTTATCAAATTCCTCCCTAATGATCTCCCCCTTAAACTATTTATCCCCAAAATGAAACTTATTGCTCTAAAATTGGGTACCCCTATGAAGATAGCCTAAGAAGGGAAATCCATTATGACAAATGAGCTATAAAACATAAATTGAATCTTAATAACTTTAACTTGAATGTTTAACAAGTAGGGTTGGGTCTGGCTAAACTCATTTAGGATTGGAATTCACTTCACAAATAGGATAAATCCATAATTCATGATTTTATCCTTTTTTCATAGCCCACTCAGTCCCCTACCTTTCAATCACTAAAGGTTTTAAAATCCTCCCTTAGGGATCCACCAAGGGGGTCCCCCTAAGCAGTCCCCCATATAGGCGAAAGGAAAAATCACCCCAAAATGATCTTCCCTAGAGAAGAGGTTACAGGCCCTAAGAATTGCACTCAGACACTACAAATGTTAAAGACCCCTAGGAGGGGCTTTCCTCTTAGTTCTATTCTAGTTTCATGTTTTTTGTTTTCATTTTAGTACTATAAATTTTTGTTTTTTAGCTTCTTGACCCCATTGATGACCTGTTAAAACTCTTGTACTACACTTTTTTGGTTCTAAGTCCCTGTAAAAGTTGGATTTTACCTTATCAAATAAAAAATAATTTAATTCAAGCTCAATTTTTTACATTTCATTATTCAGTTAAATATTCATGATTTTTTTTTGTAATTTTATTTCAATTTTAAATTTAAAGTACCAAACAAAACAAGATATCCCTAATCTCACTACCCTGTCAGCTCTTCTAATTTAAGAAGAGAAAGTGATGTATAATTTTGATTTAAATAAAATTCCACTTAGACATTTCTCTCTCTCAATTCTAGTTCTGAAAATAATAGAAACTAAAAATCTAATCCTAATTCTTTTAATGGAAGAAATGGGAACACAAAATATGATAATAAGAATCATAAACCTAAGTTTAATGAGAATTGTAATCTATGGTAAATTTTCTCATAAAAGATAAAATTTATATAAAAACAAAAATACATTTAGTAATAAAACCTATAAAAATAAAAAAGAAAACAAATCTAATCATAACCATTGAAAAAAATTAGAATAACAATTAAGAACATAATTCTAATGTTATTGATTTATATTCTACCTTGTTTACTTCTAATGAGAACGAATGGATTTTAGATAGTGGTGAATCATACCATATTACTTGATTATCTCATATTTTATATGATACTATGGATATTTTTAAAACTATTTATGTAGGATATAATGCATTTTTAGAAGCAACTAATAAATCAAAAATAAAATTTAAAAATATTGTTATTGATGATGTTTTCTATGTACCTGAAATTAATAAAAAAATATTATCTTGTTCTTAATTTGTAAATGATAATTTAATTATAAATTTAATTAAATATAACTAGTCCATTATAAATCAATTTGGTTCTTTGATTGCTGAAGATGTTCAAAAGAATTATTTATACAAATTTCTACTTATTCTACATATTATCTTTCATCACACAGTAATAATAAATCTCAAGTATGGAATGAAAGATTACAATATGTTAATTTTATAAGTTTTTATGATATTTATTCTCATAATCTTTTTTTTTTCCTTCCTTATATCTCTTCTCATCATGAAACTTGTGAAGGTTGCTTACATGATAAGTGACATATTGATCCCTTTCACAAGAATCACGATATGAATTCCTCATATCCTCTAGAATTAATTGATAGTGATTACAGTGCCTCTTTAATTTGTATCTATTAATGGTTATTTATATGTTTTTAATTTCATTGATAATCATATGAGAATTATTTGGTCATATTTCATTAAAAATAAATATGAAGTGTTGTCTAAATTCAAAGAATTTAAAGTTAAAAATGTTTCTTTTTTTCTATTAAGAGATTAAGATTAGATAATGGTGTTAAATATATTAGTAACGAATTTGTTTTTTTTATTTTTATTAATTGTGGTATTCAAATGTAATTAATAAATTCATATTCTCATAGTAAAATGGAATTGTTAGAAGGAAAAATTACACCATTATAGAAATGTCTAGAGCAATATTGCATTCTATAAATGTTCTTAAGTTATTATAGACCAAAGCCATGAGTACAATTGTGCATATTATGAATAGATTCCCTACTAAATCTTTGCATCTTTATACTTATTTATAAATATTATCTAAAAAGAAACCCAGTGTGGCTCATCTTAGGATCTTCAGTAGTCTTGCTTCCATCTTTATTCCTAAAGTAAAAAGAAAGAAAGTTGATCCTATCTCATAATATTTTATTTTTTTAGGTCATGGATGTAAAAAAAATAAAATTAAGAGTGTATGATCTATCTAAAATAGAAGTAATTGAGATCAAGAATGTTCTTATTCTCAAAAAATCCTTTTCTAAACCCTCTATGTAACTTCCTCAATGTTCTTTTTTTGATGAACTTGACTCTCATATTTCTCCTTATGAAGAAAACAATTCCCTAGAGAAATTTGATCCATATTTAGATAACTTAGAGTTAGAGGAACCCCTAAATTTAATTTTCAATCTAAAAGACCTAAATGGTCATAATCCATAATCCAACCTTCTAATCTTGATAATCTTAATAAATTGACTAGGAGTCAACATTTCTATCATGCCTTACTAACTGTGTATGAGTGTGAACTCAATATTTTGAGGAATATACTCAAGATGATATATGGAATATTTTTATGCAAGTTGAGTATAATTCCTTAATTAAAAATAAGACTTGGGATCTTGTCTCACCTCCACATAAAAGGTATATTGTTGGTTGTAGGTGGCTTTATAAAATCAAATGTAATTCAATTGATAAAATTGATAAATTTAAAACAAGATTAGTTGCGCATGGGTTTACTCAAAAACTCAGGATTGACTATGTTAAAACCTTTGATAAAGTAATAAAAATGAGTAATGTTATATTACTTATTACTCTTACAACCCAAAATGGTGAGATTATACACAAAATGGATGTTAAAAATGTATTTCTAAATGGTGATTTAGAAGAGGAAATATGCGTGACTAAGCCTAAAGTATTCACTGACCCTAAAAAATAAAATTATGTGTATAATTTAAATAAATCACTATATGGTTTAAAACAAGCTCCTTGAGCTTGGTATTATAAAATTACTAGTTATTTTACAAAAATATGTTTCTCTAACTAATATTTAGATAAGGATCTCTTTGTTAAATTTGAAAATGGTCATTTAATTTTAATTGTATTATATTTTAATTATCTTATGATTAATAAAAATCAAATTAGTTTAATTCATAAATATAAGGATAAACTAATTCAAATGTTTAAAACGACAGATTTAGGCATTCTACATCATTTTTTTACAATGATTATATTTTAAGATAAAAATTCAATTATTGTATCACAATATTAATATGCACATAAACTTCTTGTTAAGTTTAATATGCTTGATTTTAATTCTACATCTAATCATATTGAAGTTTGTGTTAATATTGATCTAAAACCTACATTTGAAAAAATATAACCCTACTTTATACACAAATCTTATTGGTAATTTGATTTATCTAAGCATTACTAGGCTAAATATTTAATATGTTGTTGGTATTACTTATAGATTTATATAGGACCTATATATGGATCATTATAAATTAGCAAAGAGAATACTTATATATATCAAAATAACTGTAAATTTTGGTTTATTTTATTCTTCCATCAATAATGTTAATTTATATGGTTATTATGATGCTAACCATGTTGGTGATACAATAGATCATAAATCTATTTTTGGATATGTGTTTAAGTTTGGTGAAGGTGTTATCACATGGAGCAAAAAAAATCAACCTATTGTTTCTATCTCTTATACAAAAGTGGAGTATATAAGTGTTATATAATCTATTAAATAAACCATGTCGATACACATGTTGTTAGGATAAATTTATTTAGATGTTTCTCATAGTACAACCCTTCTATGTGGTAACTAAAGTTGTATAACTCTGGCAAAAAATCCAACGCATCAGCAAATAACTAAATATATTGAAGTTTATGTGAATTTTATTTGAAATAAAGTTAATGGTGATATTTATCTATAGTTATATCCTATTGATGAACAAGTGGAAAATATCTTCACAAAACCACTTGGTTCTACCAAGTTTTGCCATTTCATGCAATGATGGGCCTCTTAGAGTTGTTATTGAGGGGGATTGTGCATGATTGTGTCACTTCCTAATGGCCATGTGTTTATTATTCTTCTTTATACTTATTCTCATTGTAAACACATTGTAATATATCACGTTATTTGATTTTGGTAAACTTTGTGTGGAAGTTTTACTTTTGTGCCCAAGACATAAAATCATGATTTGTAATGGAGGTCCTTATTTTATAAAAGGCTCTAATAATGCTTAGATGATTATTCATAATAAATTATGAGATGTAGTGTCATGATCATGCTAGCCTAAAATTAATTTAAGTATTTTATGGATTATAATTACTTTTATTTCAAAAGGTGATGTTTGACATGATGAAGGTTTTTAAATCCTTAAATTTTGTACATAGTATAATTCCTTTATTAAGGTATCTATGGCATGTACCCCCACTTAATATTAAGGGGAACTATTAGAATATTTAATAGATAAGTGGGATATTTTAGACCCTTAATTTATTTTGGTGTGTAATTATATAATAATAATTTATTATTTATTAATATGAGGTGAAAATACCATGTAAATAAATAGTAAAATAGAATTATTTATTACTTACCAAATTATTTTTAAATGATTCTTGGGGAAGGATGGACCTATTGATTACTATGCAGTCACCTCCCTTCATCCTCATTATAAATAGGGTTATACCCCTATTTTAAGTCTTTGGACACACTTGGTGAAAAAATTCAAACATTGAGCGAATTGATATTTGTGTGTGTTAAATATCTTTTAAAGGCTTTATGATGAAGGTTTATCAAATAAGAAGTGAGAAGGATGAAGGTTGTGTATTAGGGTCAATAGTTTCTCATATAAATGTATATCATCTTTGTGGTTTTTTTACCTTTCAAGGTTTTTCCATGTTAATCTTTGTGTCATCTATATAATTTAATTTGGTTGTGTATGTTTTGCTAATTCATTGACATTCTAGATTTTACCTGTGTGTAATGCATGTATTCAAATAAAATTTATCAACTCGATGATACTAATGCAATAATGAGCTATAAAATTAGAAAATGTATGTAATAAAAGCTAAGGTGTATACATATTACCCACTAGAAGATCATCATGTCATAGTAGTATAAAAAGGAATGGTTCTTTGAGAAAATAACATAGTACCACATAGATAACAACCAAGTGATGTAAAAAAATGATAATAAATATGAGATAAATGAAATTAAATAACTGAACCTTCACTTACCTAGTAGTTGTAATAGGTTTACCATCATTGATCACTTTTGCTAGGTAAATTATAGAGAATAGGTGATAAGATGGGTCTATTAGGCCTATAAAATAAAAGGGTTTTAAAAAAATACAAAAAAATGTTCATATGATAAAATTCTTTGTGTTGCTAGAATTCTAACACTTCTTATTTGTCAATATGAGTTAAAGATGATAATATATAGTAATTTTATTAAATCAAAGAAATAATTTTTGAGATTTTAAATTTTAGATTTATAGGATATAAATAGGGAGCATGGACTTTCATTTTTTATTTCACAATCTAAGAGTTGGAGATATTTGAGCTTTGGGCAAACCATTTATGGAATAAAGACATATGATGGTGAGAGGGATCAAAGGTAGATGCATGATAACACCATAAGAGCCATTCATGGAAATCATTGAGGTAAGTTTTGTACTTAATTTGAGATGGATAAATATGGCAGATTAGCAAATATGAGATTTATGAAAAATATTATCGATGTAATTTACACCAAAGGTTTTCAAAATGTAGGTAGAAAATGGGAAATAACAAGTTTGTCTTAGATTATTATTTCATTATATGTGTAATTTTTAGGAGAAATAAATTTGATTGTGCTCATACAAAACATCATCAGATTGGTTAAAAAAAAATAGGTGAATAATTGTAACATGTTAGATGACATATATATATATATGGTCAAGGTAATTGAAAGTGAAAAACATCAAAGACATATAGTAAGAAAGGCCAATGAAGTAGAAAACATATAGATGGTCAATGACATACTTTAAAATGCTTCATGATATGTAGTTTACAAAAATAGTTGATGGTATTTTTTTATATGGCCAATGTAATGGCAATTTAAGATATGACTAGTCAAGTTTTTCCAGATGGCCAATATAGCAGAAAAATCATATGGCCGATTAAGTACTATACAATGGGTTGATGTGTTTATAAATTTTAAATTATTTATAGTTGCTAAGTTTTTATAGTATTTTACCTCATTCTTGTCAAACTTGAGATTCATTAGGAACATTTTTTACAAGAGCTGAGATAGTCTAACTATAGAAAGTTTTAGATGCCTTATAGCTACCTAAGTTGTTGGATATAATTTAATACATAGATAGGACTCATTTGATTAGTATTAGATTTGGTAGGATCATAGAGATGTGTCACATTACATTGGATGTAGAACTCCTATTGATTCTCATGCACTTTTAGGAGATACACACATACAAATTCAGGTCAGTATTGGATGGGGACATAATGGAGGTGATATTATTTAGACACATAATTTTGTTATAGGGGTAGTATTATTTGTCAAATTGAATTTTTCCAAGGTGATTTTTTATTTAGTGATTATTGATTCATTATAGGTTATTGTAAACATATTTTATCATATGTTTTGGGCCCATTTACCTCCCCTACTTCTTGGTTTCTATCCAACCCTAGATTGTATTTATCTTAGGCCATTGATAATACCACCAATCAAATAAAAACACCCAAAAACATATAAAATGATATTTTTTTCCATAACATGACTCCTAGAATGTCAAAAATATTGTTTATGGATTTTTTTGGCCTTATCCTAGGAGTGTACACTATGCTACTAGTTCACTAGGCGTGTAGTGTATACTCATGGCCTAACCATGAACATATAATACACTCTCAGTCCATTATTATTTTGGGTCCTTGTGTCCATTTCCTCTATTTATTCAATCATTGTGTCTCACTTTATCATCTTTCTCACCCTTTAAGTGTGTCAAATTGCATGCCAATAGGGCCTTGATGTCAATTTGACACACACACACACACACACACACACACACACACACACACACACACACACACACACACACACACACACACACAAGTTCAGTAGTGCATATAGGATAAAGATGAGACACACATGTCATGAGAAAAATAATGATTAAAGTTTAATAAAAGGAATTAAGTGATAATGGAACATTGATTTAGATAATTATCATATATTTTTAATCAAAGTCTTCATCCTATATCATTTCCTTTGCTCATAATGTGAAAATTCATATAAGTATTAGGGATTACATTAGGATGATCACTTTTTGAACTACATTGAGTTCTAGATTCTAAATATGCTAAGAACAAAGTAGACACCTAAATGATTCTATAAATTTTAAAGGGTTTTTAGGGTATATTGAGTTGAATAAGGTTTCAAAAAGTAGAATAATTTACGTTTGATTTGTACTAAATTATAAAAATTGGGAAATGATTTTGGAGCATAGTAGAAGAAAACAATCACTAAATTTATTTTCATAAAGGGCACAATGCTATTTATATACATTTTTATCCTTGCCTTTATAGGATAGTACACTTTGATCCTAGTCAATTTTTGAAAGTTTTCAATTTATTATGCATTATGTTTTATGATATTTTTGTTTTAGAAACTCTAATGGGATATAAACTAGTACATGGAATTATATTACTAAATATGGCATTTATTAATAGATCTTAAAATAAAAGCTTGAAATAAATAATTGTTGGTGTAAGCTTTTCCCCACTATGTGGTTTTACCTGCACATTCTAGTTAGCTTGCTTAAGTGTCACTTAGTTGTTTAATAAAGGGCATTGGGGAAGATAATGCCACATTTATAAATATGTGTGATCATGTCTATCTTCCACTATATATGTTAACTTTCCTAAAGCTATTTCGCTAATGAACCTATAATGTTGTTGCATTGAATGTTTTTTCACATTGTGAAGTTTATTTTTCTCAAGTGTTCATGATTTCACTACTCCATATAGTTTTACCATCATGAATTTGATCCTATCTAGACCAATCCTTGATTGTGGCCCACTCTGACACGGTATCAAAGTGGTGATGGTAGACAAATGCCATCAATTATGTTGTGATCTCACTTGCATTCTAGTTCCTTCTTGGTGTTCTTCATGATCTCAATAATTTTTAAGGGTTTGGTGGGGTTTCATGTGAATACATCAAACTAAACTATTAAAGTCTTCAAACAAAAAATAGATAGTGTCATTAGATTTAAAAGGTGTCAAAACCCTAGAAACCACTATAAACATGACCTAGTTTCATGACAGTCTTTTTTTACCATTTTGGAGGGTTTGAAGGTTATCATTGGATTTCATGCATGTCCATACTGTCTAGTGTAGAAGAGAAAAAACAATTTTGGGTTTTTCTAGGTTTTACAAAGTACAAAGTGGGTCTATGTTGATTTTCAAAGAAGACACATGGAATTTGTAGATCTAGAGGTTTTATGTGCAAGTTTTGAATTTTTGTAGGTTCTATAGTCTTCCTTTGGTAGATGATGAATTCTTCACAGACCTACTATTTACTCGCATAATGACTTTACAACTAGTTTATATGTAATGTCTTTTACCTACAACCTATTTGTTGACTATCCACAAACTAGATCTACAACCTAATTTAGATGCACGGTATACCTATTATTAAAGCCATAGAATAAACCTATCATTAACATGGATTGTACCTATTAATAACCACTGACTACACCTAATAATGATCACTGAATTCTCATGACCTAGAACTAGGCAATAGATTGCTTGGACTTTGTGACTTGTGTGAGAACATCAAATTCAAAATAGTAAGGTGAAACACTATTCATGGGAAAATTAGAGTCAAATTTATAGTGATATCACTTCATGATCAATCAATCAAATGTGGAAAGACCCATCCTAGCCTTTAGCCCCTAATCACATGGGAATGTAAGCCCTTGGTCACAACCAACCCAAGGGGGATTAACTTTTCCATGAAAATTTGAGCCAAATATTTTGCATGCTTAAAATATTCATTTTAAAAGGTTAATTTTTTTTTTATAATTTCAAACTCACATAATTTTCAACCTATAACTCCTTTTTAGGTATATTTTTTTTGAAAGTGCAAGTTTTTTGAGATCTAAAAATTTATGTTATTCTCTAGCCTTGTAAAATTGATCCTCTACAGTTTCATGGGGGGGGGGGTTGAATTTATTATTATCTTTTATAGACTTGTATTGATTTTTTATATATACTAAATGTATATGTACTTAAATGTGTTAAAACACTCAAAAATAAAGTGCCAACCTATGCAATTGTTGACCAAATTTGACTTTTTAGTCAAATTGGGGAACCTATAGGTAAAAAATTAACTTCATAGGTATATAAGGGGTATAATATGAGTGTCATAGAGTATATTACATGCTAATTAATCTCAAATGATGTTATATTAGCCTTGGTCAAATAGTTTTTATGTCCATTTATCATTTTGGGTCATTTTAGGGGTCAAAAGGGTGCATTTAATGCTTTGTATGGGTTTATTTGGAAATTTGAAGCTTAAAAAATCTTATTTAATGCCCCATGTGTCTAATTTAGTCTTAATCAATTGACATAACTGAAATATGGTAGGTTATACAGAAGAAAGGGTAGTTTCTTGAAGGAAAAGAGGATTTTGGCACTTGTATGACCTCCTTGAGAAGTGTACCACATGGAAAATGATCAATAAGTGACTCTTAAGCTTCCCCATGCTCAATTATATTCTTTATTTGATTTGAAAGTGTCATTTATTTCTCAAAACTATTCATCTCCTTTTCAACCCTTCTTGGTAAGCAAAAGTGACTTGCAAGTTTTTATTTGGTACAAACAACTCAAAATGTTTCAATGAAAATGATTTTATGAGGTTTATTTACACTAAAATACCTTAATTTAAATATAATAATTTTTATTAATGACCAATTATGATTTATGAACCATTTTTAACAAGTTTACTATCCAAATTTGCTAGCTGTTTCATGCACCCTATAGGTTTTGCCTTGTTTTGGGAGATTTTGTATGAACCAATTGCTTATTTTGATGCCAGATGATGTTTAATTACTCATAATATTATTTACATACTTTTTTTAATGTTTATATTTTATTCAATGAGCCCATAACATCAAATTTGTAGACTGGTCTCTTTTGAGTGTAACAAGCAGTTACAATTATCTTTAGGAACTTTGTGCTTTTTCATGGATTTAGATGTTTATGATAGGTTATTTAAAATGTCTTAAATTTATTATTGGTATCCTCATATTTCAATCCCATTATCTAAGACAATGTTTCCATGAAGGTTAAGTCATGAGCAAGAGATATGCATAGTCTGCCATTAACATGCTCATCCATAGGTGTTTTCAAGAAGTTTCACATTGAATCAGGATATCTTGACTTGATTAAAGTATTGGAAAGTTGTGTAAGATAAATTTTGGAATTTTAAGGGCTAATTTATTAAATTTAAATACAAACTTCTTGAATATATGGAACATTTCATGTTTGCTGCCTGTATCAACCAAAAGAGCCATCTACAAGAGCCTCTTAGGATGAGGTTAGAGTCAAATGGGAGTTTGAAAGGTCTATAAGCCTTTTATAGTGACAATAATACACTTTAAACTCTTGAAAAATCCTATAATTTTTAATAAACATGAATATAATTTCCATTGCCTACTTATCCTCACCTTCACTACCTATATGAGCAAAAAGCCACCTAAAAGTGGTACTAATAGAGAATTAAAGAGCCATTATGAGGTGTTGAAACATGACTATGAACCATATTATATAAGTCATAATGATTTTTGAAATAATGATGGACATATTTGAAGACATAGGTGAGAAAATGGAAGTGTAAACTCTTCAAAGGTTCAAATGACTATAATTAGGCCCACAGTTCCTAAAAACACTAAACAGAGGCATAAAGCATTTTGTGAGGGTCACTCAATAAAGTTTTCAATAGTTTTTAGACACATAATTGATTAATAATTGTATAATATAATAATTAAAATACATATAAAAATTATTTAGGGTAAAGGGTTAACACAGATTGATTTCTTGGAAGCCAAAAACTAGCCAATTCATGACTGTTTTCAAGTAGTATTCTCTACAAGTCTGAGGCAAAAAGAGACCTTATGTTATCAAAGTTGAAAACTTAACCATAAAATTATGTTTGAGGAGTTATAAATTGGTTAAAGGTATTAATTTTAATCCAAAATCCACTCAAGGAGGGTGATACATGATATTTGGCTTCTTATACTTACCCTCAGTCTGTACACTATGAAAACATGCACCTACAGTAGGGGTCAAATAGGTGAGGTATGTAGACAATGACACAAGCATGCATTTGATGATGTTAAAAAAATATATGGTGAGATAAATATTATTATACATGGTATGTGAACTCAAATGAGGTTTAAGGGAACCCACAAGTACCATGACCAAATGATAATGCCATATGTGCACCTACAACAAACATGGTAGATTGTGAACTAAAATTGATGATTTGGAAGTGTTACAGTTCATCCAAGGTAAATTTATGTACTAATTGGTGATTAATATTCCAAATTTTGTAATGATAACACATATATACCATTTTCAAGCTAAATGGCACCTCAAGTAACCTCCAAGCTGGTCCAAAAGTAAGGTGTCTCAGTTAGGCAGGGAGGATTCATTTTATGAGCTTAGGATGCATGGGAGAATATTTATAGTAAGGTAAAGTGATTAATGGTTTATAAAAATATAAAAAATGGTTATTTTATCTTTTAGACATTCTCACTAGTTTAAATATATCCAACAAAGGACTCTAAGCAGGTATATACAATCTATTTTAGGAACCCTACATAGTCTGCACTCTAGGAGGTCTGTCTTGGAAATTGAAGAGGTTTGAGGGTATAACACATAAAAAGGGATAAAAATTGGTAATAAACATGTATATGAGTTTATTAATCTCCTAAATCATTAAATAAGTTTTATAAAATAGGGGAATCACCCCCTATTTTATCTCAGACAAGGGGTACTTTCCCCTCATGCAAGACTGATAGGTTTTGGCCATGGGGTTTAAAGGAGGAGCTAGGATTTATTTTGAAACTATAAGAAGGTGAGAGAATATAAGAGACATAAAAACCAACATGATAAATATAATATAGAATGATAATATCCATCTTGGAGGTCTTGACCCTACAATTTATAGTTAAGCCTACTAGGCACACTTAGACCTAGAAGCCAAATAGAGGGGTCATTTCCATTTGTGACATGAGGTAAGTTATTTAATAAGTTGATGAATGATTATGAGGTAAAATAGGAGGTGATTAATCCATTTTGGTGTATATAAGTCATCAAGAGATCCATTTTTGACTCAGGGACAAGCTCAGCCTGTGGAAATAAGGAAAAGAGCTCAATAGGACATGTTTGGACACTCACATATTCCATGAGGATTTTAATGGAGAAAAAAAGAGTTTATGGAAGATATAAATGGTATTAAAAAACCAATTTTTTGAATTTTTTTTCAACTCTAACTTTTGGTTTTTATGAAACAACCTTAAGAGTTTGAACTACTCAAAAACCCTCCAAAACCCTCGCCCTGGACCAATTTGGAGAAATAGAGTTGGATATGCATTATAATGTAATAGTTGGACCATGATACCTATTTTACCTATAAAATTACTCCCTCAAGCTACTCCACATGCTAAATATCTATATGGGCCTATACAAACATGGTAGAAACAAGCTCTTTTGATCATTTTTTTTGTTATATAGGCTATAAGAGGATTTTGAAGGTGAAACAAAGTTTGGAGGGAAGATATAAACTTTTTATAAATCCATATGGAAATTTAATTTCATTAATAAATTTATAAATGTCTAAACTAGGTGCCTCAACTTAGGGAGTCAAAATTGGCCTATTATACAAGCTAGTGAAAAAGATGGAAAACTTCAAGTGAGCTAAATTTAAGGTGTTCCTGATGCTTCTAAGGATATGGAGGGCCTTGACACATGTAATTAAATACATTTTATTTATTTTCATGATAAAATGATCTCTTTTTTAGAGCCAAGTGTGCAGGGTACATGAAAGGAATGTTTTCTAGACAACAAATAATGATGGTTCACTTTCAGAGGTTTATAGAGGACCAAGCATGTAACCAATACATGGAGAAGAATGTATAAGAGACTCCCATTACATTAAAATCATTGGACCTTCTATTAATCATTTATGGGATTTTAAATAGGTCCAAATCATGAAGGTAGTTTTTAAAGCCAGAATGAGGAGTTTATGCCTTGAATTTACACTTGTGCTTATAGACCTTACATGGTTCATCCCATATCTTTCTTTCATGAATAATTAACTTCTTATCTCATCTTTAAAAGTGTCCTTGTGACCCTTGAACTTATTTATTCTCTCTCTCTCTCTCTCTCTCTCTCTCTCTCTCTCTCTCTCTCTCTCTCTCTCTCTTTTAAATTCAAGGCATAAACTCCTTTCACATTTCTCTCTCTCTTTGTTTAGTGAAGACTATGGATTCCTAACATGTGGTCTCATTCTTTCACTTATTTATAGCTTTTTCTTGTATGGCATGTGAAGTGTTATAGGAAATGTCCATGGTTTAAGTGAGTTATTATATTAATTAGTTCCATTTAAGGCTTCTTGTCTAGTCCTCCTATCCTAAGACATTCTCCCATAACCTCATAATGTAATATTGATGTAAGAAGACATAGACTAGAGAAGTGTATGTTTGGTTTGTCCTTTGATTTCAAGTGTAATATGCATATGGTTGGATGTCATCAATATATCTAGTGTATCACCTCCATTAGAGTAGTTTTATTTTAGTTATCTTTCTTCCCCCCCCCCCCCATGTCTAATTATAGTTTCAAAATAAAGTGGTACATTAGGGGAGCTAGACCTATCTAGAGATTCACCTCATCCTTAGGTTGCCCACAAGCCTAGAGGTGATTCCATTGTGCCACTTGGATGAGGAGAGATTTTACATCCCATAAAATGGTACACATCCAAGTGAAAATATTTTTTGGCATGCTTAGTGGGACTCTTGTTCTAAAAGGTTAGGATATTTTTGGTGTTGTCTCTCAACAAGCAACCTTTAGAAGCATCTATGAAAGCATCAATGTCAACTCTAAAGTTGTATCATCTGGTCAAATATCCTAGGTTATACTTTGAAGATTGATGGTAACATGTTTTCCTTGTGTTATTTCTTTCAATTAAGTTTTATGGCTGACTTTGGTTTTGAGTTTTATTCTCTACAAGTTGGTGAAACATTCCAAGATTATACCATTCCCCATAGTATGAACATGTTCTTAATGAACCTTGGTGTGACTATAATTAGACTTGTCATGAATTATATCAATCCTATAATCAGCCTTTCTATTAACCAAATTTTATCCCTCAATAGTCTTATTATCCATGGCCATCCTATAGTCCTTCATTTTCTTCTCCATATGGAAATGATGTTATTGGACAACCCTATGAGAATAGATACAAAGAAACATATCAAGAGACACTTGTATATCAACTTCAAGAGCATTCCTATGATTTTTGCCATATGAAACCAAATGTTTTCATGGATTTTACACAAAATTACCATTGGCAAGATGTAGCTCCTACTCATGTAGATGCTACTCCTCCTAATCAGCCCAAGAATTCACTTTCATATGAGATCATTAGTGCTTTCCTCTTTTCCAAACCCATTCATAAGAATTATCCTTCATTCCACACTCTAACTCTAGTTATTTCACCTTCCACTACATCTCATAATCCAATTCCTTCACCTCAAATCCATGAGCCTATCCATCAACCTTTCCTTCTCAAAGAAGAACCTATCTTGAGAGAAGTAAGTAAAGAAGAAAAAATTCAATTCATGGCTAACCAAGAGGCTCCTATGAGTGATTATGAGGAAGAAATCATAATAGGGAATTATATTCATGAATAAAAGGAAAATACACTAGCTAATGTATCTATATTTGAAGGGATGTATGTCCATGAATAATCCCATACACTTTACCCTCAAGCTGATCTTGAGTTCTATTTTCCACCTCCACCAACTAGCTCATCTTGTCCTCACCCTATCACTCTTTGTCTTTATGGACCTATGGTATGGGAACCTAAGGAGGATCAGATAGTTGATAAATAAAGAGAACTCTTACTTAAAGAAAACCTACCCCCTTGGCAGCCTCATTAGTTTAGATCACATGATTTCAAGATGCCTAGTATTGGCATCACCATGAAGGAGAAGGAGATGGAAAACCTTATAGCCCTTGAAGAAGACTCTACATCTAATCAAAAGGTTGTAGATGATCATCATACGTATGAAGTATAATGTGATATAAAGGATCAATAACACTTTCAAGTCATCCCTCAAGAAGTGGCAATCTTAGGAGAGTATCATGAGACAAAGTTAGAATAAGTACCTCTTGAATATGATCATGAGGAAGAAGATTTATGGTAGAATTTCAATGCCATATGCAATGAATTTGATGAATTGGTTAAAGTTTCTTCTTCTCCAAAAGATTTCATAGCTAATGATAAGCCCAATCTTGTTGATGAGTTTAATAAACATGACCTTGAGTGTTTAACCAAACATGAAGAGAAAGCTCTTTCTGCTGGTCAAGAACTTGTTGTTATGAAGCCACTTGGTGACACTAACATTCAAGAAGTGGTTGACAAGGATGATTGGCAGCTAAAAATGGAGATATTTAAAGAGGTTGAATAGTTTTTCCTAGTTGAGGGACAAATGTATGATAAAGTGAAATAAGAGGTTTTTATGGAAGATAATGATCAATATTGGATAGATTTTGCAAAGCTCCTTGATGAGCTAGAAGAGCTTGTAGCTGAAAGAAAGCCCAATCTTGTTGAGAGAAATATGGAAGACAAGAAGGTATGCCTTGTTGAATCATCATTTGAAGTTCAATTGAAGATCAACATGACAAGGTTGAATATTTTTGGATGTAAGAGGAATAATTCTACATTTTAGACTTGTTTAAAGATGGTCTACTTAAGAGTATGACAATTGAAGTGCCAAAGAACAAGTCTAATCAATAAGACATCCAATCCAAAGAGAAGCATGATTTTCACCATGATCTATTTCATGAAGAAGGTGATGCTTGAAATTTACCCTTTGATCTAAGAGGTAGGTATGATTGATTTTTAGTTGTAAATAATAGTTGTTTTTGGATTCCCCTAAGTGCCTTGAGCACATTTGTGTGTTTGTTGTCTTATTTTGTGTGTGTCCTTAGTTTGTGTGGTTGAGGTAGTCATTAGTTATCTTGTAGTCATCAAGATCAAATTCAATGATCAAAGGTCTTCTTGTTTGTCTCAGACTTTATATGAATCCTAAGCCCAATGGACTGATAATGCTACTAGTCTAGTTAGTATAATAGGCATACTACCCCTATGAATGACCAATTTATTGACCAAATTTGACCTTTTAGTCAAATTGGGGCACCTATAAAATTGAATTTATAGGTATATAAGGGGTATAATATGAGTGTCATTGGGTATATTACATGTTACTTAATCTCAAATGATGTTATATTGGCCTTGGTAAATTAGTTTTTTATGTCCATTTATCATTTTAGGTCATTTTAGGGGTCAAAAAGGGTGCATTTAATGCTTTGTAAAAGTTTATTGGAAAATTTAAAGGTAAAAAAATCTTATGTCTTTACCCATGTGTCCACTTTAGTCTTAATAACTGACATAACTGAAATATGGTAAATTAAGCAGAAGAAAGGGTAGTTTCTTGAAGGAAAAGAGGAGTTTGGTAATTGTACAACCTCCTTAGGAAGTGTGCCACATGATAAATAATTAAGAAGTTCCTATTAATATTTTACATGATCAATTACATGATTTTTTTAATTTTTAAGTGTTATTTCTTTCTCAAAACCGTTTATCTCCATTTCAGCCCTTGTTGGCAAGCAAAAGTGACTTGCAGGTTTTTGTTTGGTATGGATAACTCAAGATGTTTCAGGGAAAATTATCTTGGGAGATTTTTTTAAACTCAAATAAAATAATTTAAATATAATATTTTTTTATTAATTATCAAATGTGATTTATTAACCATTGCTAACAATTTGAATGTGCAAATCTGAGTTGACTGTGCAAATCTGCTAGCTATTTCATGCACCCTATAGGTTTTGCCTTATTTTTGGAGTTTCTATTCAAACCAATTGATGATTTTTATGAAATATTATTTTAAATTCCTCCTAATATTATTTACATACTTGGTTTCATATTTTAATTTGATTTGATGAGCACATAACATCATATTTGTAGACTGGTCTCTTTTGAGTACAACAGGCAATTTTCGCTATCTTCAAGAACTTTGTGATTTTTCATGGCTTCATATGGTTGTGATAGGTTATTTAAAATATATTAAATGTCTTATTGGTCTCATAATAGTTAAATCCCATTGTCTAATACAATCTTCCATGAAGGTGCAGTCATGAGCAAGAGATATGCACAATTTGCCTTTAACATGCACATCCATAGGTGTTTGCAAGAAGTTACATGTTGAATCAGGATATCTTGACTTGATTCAAGTATTGTAAATTTGGGTAAGATTAATTTTGGAATTTTAAGGGATAATTTATGAACTTTAAAGGTAAAATTATTTAATATATGGAACTTTTCATGCTTGTTACCTGTATTAACCCAAAGAACCATCTACAAGAGCCTCTTAGGATGAGGTCAAGGTCAAATGGGAGTTTAAATGGTATATCATGATTTTAGAGTGACATTAATACAATTTAAAATATTTATAAATCCTAGAAGTGGTCATAAACATGCATATCATGTCCACAGCCTACTTATCCTCACCTTCACAACTTGTATGAGCAAAAAGCCACCTAAAGGTGGTACTAACAAAGAATTGAGGAGCCATTATGAGGTGTTGAAACATGAATATGAACCCTCTTATATAATTCCTAATGATTTTGGAAATCATGATGGGCCTATTTGAAGAGATAGGTGAGTAAAAGGAAGTGTAAACTCTTCAAAGGTTCAAATGACTGTAATTAGGCCCATAGTTCCTAAAAACACTAAACAAAGGCCTAAAGCATTTTGTGAGGGTCACTCAACAAAGTTTAAAAAAGTTTTGAAACACATAATTTATTAATAATATTATATTATAACAAGTATAATACAAATTCAAAGGATTGAGTGTAGAGGGTTAATAGGGATTGATTTCTTGGAAGCCAAAAACTAGTCAATTCATGACTGTTCTCAGGCAGTATTCTCTGTAAGTCTGAGGCAAAAAGAGACCTTATGTTCTCAAAGTTGAAAAATTAACCATGAAATTATGTTATATGAGTTATAAATTGGTTAAAATTAGTAATTTTAATCTAAAATCCACTCAAGGAAGTTGATACATGGTATTTGACTTCCTTTACTTACCCTTAGTCTGTACATTGTGAAAACATGCACCTACAATAGGGGCCAAATAGGTAAGGTGTATAGACAGTGACAGAGTCATGAATTTTATGAATTTTAAACCATATATGGTGAGTTAAATATTATTAAACATGTTTCGTGACCTTATAGAAGGTTTAAGTGAGTCCACAAATACCATGACTAAATGATAATGCCATATGTACACCTACAACAAACATGGTAGATAGTGAACTAAAATTGATGATTTAGAAGTTTTATAGTTCATCCAAGGTAAATGTATGTATGATTTGGTGATTAATATTCAAAAAATTTTAATTATAACACATATATACCTTTTTCAAGCTAAATTTCACCTCAAGTAACCTCCAAGCTGGTCCAAAAGCAAGGTGTCTCAGTCAGGCAGGGAAGATTCATTTTATGAGCTTAGGATGCATGGGAGAAGATTTACAGTAAGGTAAAGTGACCAATGGTTTATAAACATATAAAAAATGGTTATTTAATCTTGGATACATTATAAATATTTCAAATCCATCCAACAAAGGACTCTAAGTAGGTATATATAGTCCATTTTAGGAACCCTAGACAATCTGCACTCCAAGAGGTCTATCTTGGAAATTGAGGAGGTTTGAGGGTATAAAAACCTGAAAAAGGGATAAAAATTGTTAAAAAACATGTATATGAGTTTATTAATATCCTAAACCATTCAATTAGTTTGATAAAATAGGGGAATCACCACCTATTTTATCTCAGACAGGGGGTACTTTCCCCTCATGCAAAACTGACAGCTTTTGGCCATGGGGTTTAAAGGATGAGATAAGAGTTGTTTTGACATTGAAAGAGGGTGAGAGAAGATGAGATAAATAAAATTAATCATGATAAATATAATATAGAATTATGATCTCCATATTTGAGGTCTTGACCCTCAAATTTGTAGTTAAGCATGTTAGGCACACTTAGGCCTAAAAGCCAAATAGAGGGTCATTTCCATTTGTGACATGAGGTAAGTTATATAATAAGTTTATGAATGATTTTTAGGTAAAATATAAGGTTATTAAGCCATTTTAGTGTAGATAATACATCATGAGATCCATTTTTTATTTAGGGACAAGATCAGGCCTATGAAGACAAGAACACTAGCTTGATAGGACATGTTTGGACACTCATATCTTCCATGAGGATTTTCATGGAGACTATAAGAGTTTATGGAATATATTAGGGGTATTAAAAACCAATTTTTTTAATTTTTTTTCAACTCCAACTTCTGGCTTCTATGAAACAACCTTAAGAGGTCAAATTACTTAGAAACCCTCGTAAACCCTCAACCTAGACTAGTTTGGAGAAATGGAGTTGGATATGAATTATAATGGAATATTTGGACCATGATACATATTTTACCTTTAAAATTACTCCCTAAATATACTTCACATTCCAACTATCTATATGGACCTATACGAACATGGTAGAAATAGGCTATTTTTGACCATTTTTTGTGTTGTGTAGCCTATAGGTGGAGTTTGAAGGAAAAAAAAGGTTTGGATGGAAGATATATAATTTATATAACTCCATATTGAAACTTTATATCATTAATAAACTTATAAGTGTCCAAACTAGGTGCTTCTACTCAGCTAGTCAAAACTGGCCTATTATACAAGCTATTGAAGAAGATAGAAAACTTCAAGTGTGCTGAATTTAAGGTGTCCCTGATGATTATAATTACATGGAGGGGATTGAAACATTTAATTAAATAAATTTTATGGATTTTAATGAGAAACTAATCTCTTTTTGGGAACCAAGTGTGTAGGGTGCATGAAAGGAGTGTTTTCTGGATAACAAATGATGATGGTTCAGTTTCAAATGTTTCCAAAGAACCAAGAATTAAAAAAATGCATGGAGAGGAATGTATGATATCCTAACATTAAATTATAATAATTTTAAATACTCTTTATCAGTTATGGGATGTTAAAATAGGTCCAAATCATGAAGGCAATTTTTTGACCCAGAATGAGGAGTTTTTTGCCACTTTTCATGAAGTTTATGCCTTGAATTGACACTTGTGCTTTTAAAAATTGCATGATTCATCCCATATACTTCTCTCATTAAAAATTAACTATGTTTATCATCTTTAAAAGTGTCCTTGTGACCCTTGAACTTATCTCTTCTTCTCTCTCTCTCAAGTTCTATAAAAACTAGCCATTTTGGCATTGTAGGGATGCTCCACCTGAGTATGGCGAAGCCATGATCATTTTTATACCTTTTGATAAATTAAAATTATAAGTTTTACCTCTTACATAGCTATTAATAGTGTGTTTTAATTGGATGATTAATCTTTTTTAGTGAAGACTATGGATTCTTAATATGTGGTCTCATTCTTTCACCTATTTGTAACTTCTTCTTGTAGGGCATGTGAAGTGTTCCAAGAAATGTCAATGGTTTAATTGAGTTAGTATATTAATTAGTAACATTAAAGGCATCTTTTCTATTCCTCCTAGCTTAAGACATTCTCCCATAACCTCATAATGTAATATTGATGTAAGAAGACATAGATTGGAGAAGTGTATGTTTAGTTTATCTTTTGATTTCAAGTGTAATATGCATATGGTTGGATGTCATCAATCTATCTAGTATATCACCTCCATTAGAGTAGTTTTCTTTCAGTTATCTTTATCCCTCCCCCACCATGTCTAGTTTTAGTTTTAAAAGAAAGTGTTACATTAAGGGAGCTATCCCTATCTTGAGATTCACCTCATCCTTAGGTTGCCTACAAGCCTAGAGGTGATTCCATTGTGCCACTTGGATGAGAAGAGATTTTCCATATCCTCAAAGGGTGCACATCCAAGTGACAAAAATAATATTAGGTATAATTTTGTGACTTTTGCATAGATTTATCATTTAGATGATTTTTTTACCGAGTTTAACATCCATCACATTAAGCATGCATGGTTACTTATAGTCATGTTGACTTAACTATCTCAATTGAGAGATACCATAAGATGATAATTGATTCTACTCTAGTGGTTCTTCTTGTAAATATATACTATGCTTTATAGTAAATGTACATAATATTTTTTCTAATGGAACATAACCTTATTCCATTTCTCTATTTATAAATACCTACTCCCACTGACCCTTGTCAATACAATTATTGGGGAAATTATTATACCTATGTATATGGTCATTTATTGATGCACATTTCATGGGATATACACTACCATGTGAAACACATAGAGTGTCTCTTCACTATTTTTATCACTCTTTAGACCTTTTTTGGAGATCGTACTAATATTTTTATCACTCCTCTTCTTATTATCTCTTTGGAGACTATTATACTTTATGATCCTAATTCTATTTCTTATGATGACACATTCCAAATGGGTAGTGTTATTCCCTCTATCGAGCCACCATCGATAGATGATATTTTTCAGGACCTTAGCTATCCTATTATAGATTATACATTAATTCTTATTCAAGATATTATTCTTATAAAGCCATCACATATTTTTACTTTTTATCTAGTAAGAGTACACCCATTGAGAGTTCAATGACTCATATGTTCCTATGGATGTTCATGTTTTAGATTTGAGTGCTTCATCTATAGTTCAATATTTAATTTCAATATTTGTTAATCCATGCTTCACACTTCACATATACATTCTTATAGTGAATTTTCCATGTCATTCTTCTTGTAGGTTCACTCCAATTGCATTACCATAAATTATTGTGCATGATATTTCCAGACCTATGCCACGCTTTAGTTTTGGACCATAATCAAATATCTTCATACTAATACCTTCATTTTCCATTATGGAATGGTTAGAAATTTAGTACACTCATCATGTTCTTCCTATGGAAAAGTGAGAAAAATAAATTAATGCAGATGGAGCTTCTTCATTATTTAGGTAGAGGATTTAATCATTGACCTTGGTCATTTTGTAAGATATACTACAAGCAACTTCAACATCATCTAGGAGGGGGACTTATAGTTTTCTCCATTAATTAGTTACTTAGGTACCTTATCAGCAACCAATTCTTCTACCCACCTAAGTTATGCTTAAGGGAAGAGTTGTGTAGTCCTTTCCCCCACTATGTGGTTTTACCTACATGGTCTAGCTAACTTACTTAGGTATCACTTAGGAGTTTAATAAAGGTCACTAGGGAAGATAATCCCATATTTATGAGGATGTTTGATCATGTCTACCTTCCACATATATATGTACCTTTCCTAAAGCTATCTAGATAACCAACATAGAATGTTATTGCATTGAACTATTTTTCACATTGTGAAGTTTCTTCCTCTTATGTGTTCATGATTTTACTACTCCATATAGTTTCAACTTCATGGATTTGATCCTATCCAGATCGATCCTAGATTGTGGCCCACTCTAAAAATTGTAATGATTTGACAAGAGGCATATAATAAATATAGTAAGTATAAAAAAATGATAATTACTTGGATTTTTTGATTTATTATCTAGATATGATTGAATTTTGTTAGTATAAAATATATTAAAATAAGCCTGTAATTTGTCTAGATCTAGAACAATGTTTTTATCTATTCAGGGTCAGTTTTGTCAACTTTGTGTTAGTATCGACTGTCAATCCTAACCTATAGTTTTTTATAGTGACATGTGATGAAAATAGGTCATATGATGCTACAATAACCTTACCCTATGTTTGAAATCTCTATATGTGTAATATTAAACCTTGATGATGTGTGTAACTCTAGAAATAAACCTCTTTCACCTTAAAATCTTGTGAGGGATAGGATGTTGAAAAAATTGGGAAAGTGTAACGGGTTGATATGACTCCAATCAATCTCAATGATGATTAACCACTACCTAAATATCTGATAATCCAAGGAGAGAAATCAAGCCACAAGTAGTTCTCCTACTTAGTGTGATTATGCAATTGTACTTCTTTGTTATATGAGTGCAACTAATTATTTGGATTTGATACTTGACAATGCTCACTTTGAATTGGATTTTTTATGCTTTAAACATAAGTGTGGTTTGATCCTAGTTATTTATTTTCAAATTGGGAGGAATTATAAAGTTTTTCTCAATTTAAAATAGTGTATATATGTGTACAAGATAATTTCCAAGTCTCTTATCAAGTGAGGCCTTATTATATATATATATATATATATATATATATATATATATATATATATATATATATGAGTCCAATTGATTAATTTATTATACCATTGACACTCAAGGTAGATGTGCTGACCATAATGAATTATTTGATTTTAAAAAATAGCCATTGTTTGGAGAGGATCATTATTGACAAGTACACATCAAAATAAACTAGTGATATTGACACAGTCTAATGTTAATGACCATGGAAAATAATATTTAAATGAACATCTAGACATGTATGTGTAGGATAGTATGCATGTTGAAACAAATAGTTAGGTTCCTATAGGTGTGTAACAATAGAGTATAAGGGTTAATCTCATAAGGTACCATGCAGGTGTGAGAGAATGCTAGGTTAAGACCATGTTTTTCTATAAACTTCATGTGTGGTAAATTTATATCAAGCTTGTCATCATCAAGTAATTAATCCTATATTGTAGTATCTCTAAATGCCCTCATTTTATTTTATTAATGTAATTTCTAGAATAAAATGAAAATATATACCTAAGTGTGTACAACACATTATCTTTGGTAGGAAGCTCCAATAGTGCAAGTCACTAAAAAGTAAAACCTATAACAAACATATGGTTTCCAATGTTTGTAAATTTTAATTTTAATTAAAAACTTGAAATTTTCAAATTAAATAGAAAGGAAATATTTCACCTATGTGTTAGGGAAAACCATGTTTCCTTTACAACTTATTGGAAATGGTGCTTTCTTTTTTGATAGTTTTAGAAATGTGTTTTCTATTGAAGCACTTATAGAGGAGTTCCTCTTATTGAAACATGGATAAACTTAGGGTTATCAAAGCTCTATATTATGTAACTATGCAAGCCCTTGGGTTGCTAAGATAATATGACCCAAATCTCATAAATTTGGGTAGAACTACATGATGTGCTAGCCTAAATAACTACTTTAAAATGATAAATATGGGAATCACGTTATGCATTTTATAGAAGTAATACCATTGCCATTAGACACAATTTAACCTCAACATAAGTTACTCATTAATATATGAATAAGCACTAAATATGGATTTATAGATTTAAGGTTTCCCATTACTCAATGTGGATTGAAAAAGTGTTTTGAAAATAAACAAGTATAATAGTGCTCACTAAAAAATGTGTAATTGAGCTTAAATCAATTTCATGCCTCCTTGAAACTATGACAATTGTAAAAATTTCATAGTATATATTTCATGAATCAATATTGTGCCTCATGAAAATACAAGTGTGTATATGTGCATGAACTAATATCA
This sequence comes from Torreya grandis, assembly GCA_037957365.1. Classification (NCBI taxonomy): domain Eukaryota; kingdom Viridiplantae; phylum Streptophyta; class Pinopsida; order Cupressales; family Taxaceae; genus Torreya; species Torreya grandis. The sequence continues at coordinate 986,503 of JARHVA010001978.1, read as the reverse complement.
TGTCCCCTAAATCTATACCAACCTATAAATAATGTTATGCATATATATGTTGAATTTGAGAACCTATATCTCAAATGTATATAGGCATGAAAAATATGTAATCTTATTCATATAAACTATGTACATATTCTCATGCATATTCACTCAAAATGTATATATTTGTACTCAAATATATTTTTAAAAAAGTGCATATGCATGGACTATGCCTACATAATATGTACTAATGTGCAACTAACTATCAATAACTAAACTCATCTAATATTCAAAACATTATAATTCTCTAAAATATTTACTTTAATTTCAAAATCTTATTTTTTATTCACCATTATAAATAACCTAATCTTGCTATCAAACTAATCCACACTTCTAATTTATTTGTCTCTTCTCCTTAGACAAGGTTACTCGTTCAAGACTATCTTGCTTGTTGGTAGTGTCTAAATCCACTGATTACATCCTATATTTTCTCAAATTCAAATTAACTTAATGGATTATACCACATGTTTTGTAAGTCTTATTAAAGTAATTTCAAAAAATATCACTATAAAGCCACACTTTCTAACCATTTCCTCACTAGAATCTTACATGATTTAAAATCACTAGAAGATCTAACTATCTAATGAGAGGAAATCATCTATTCTTCCCAATTTAGATTCCACACAACCCTAGTATCCTTGAGTTAAGTATGCATACACATAAAAGGTCATAAGGCATTGTCAAAGCACATAATTACACTAGTATTTCTCACACATCCCCTTAGCATGGGATAACTACACAAATTTTGATCCCTCTTTGGTGTATTGGTATGTAGGCAATGTTTAATATAGGGGGTGTTGAGGTCAAACACAAATTCAACCACTAACCTCTTTTTTCTATTTATTCTATTTATTCTTTATGACATATCGAGCTAGGGTTCCATTTTAATAAGAAGATATACAATGGCTTCTAAACTAAATCATACAAATCAAATCCTGCACATAAGACTAAAAGGTGAAGGTGTAGAGACCCATTTTTAGATAGAGGGTAAAAACATTACCTCACATTGACATACCCTATAGACACCATCATAGGCCAAATACCTAAGAATAGTGTAACCTTGTCCCATGTAGATGTAAATACCTATGCATGATTCATAGTGACCTCTAAGAGCCACATAATCAGTTTCATAGTCACAACCAAAGTCCTTCATGTTTAATTTTTAGCTAAGTTATCCCTATTTATTTATCCATTTTAGCATATTTCTATATTTATCAAGTTTTAAATAAAAAATATATAATTTATGTTTATTTTATACATTCTAATTTTACACAACAATTTTTCATAATTAGGATTAAAACTCTATTTATCCTAATTTTGATATAACATATTGGTGAACACATCTATTGATTTAATATTATAAACATTAACCATATATGTTTATAAGGTTCGTTATTTCTATTGTTTCCAATTTTTGTATTAGGGTTTTCAAATTTGATAAATTCTTTGTTAAATACAATCTTCCAAGTTTCTATTTCATATATTATGAAATATAAGAAATGTGTTTTTATCTCTCTTAAAATAAGTGATAGACTAAGTAGTAATCAAGTCGAGTATAATTAGATTTCTTTTGGTAATTCACATAATATAGATAATAACAAGGTTATATCTAAATCTTCAAATGTTAAGGCATAAACTAAATATTTATAAGTGCATGAAAATACTATAGAGTATGAACAATATAATCTAGATAACATGTATTCTCATGATGAGCATCAAAATATACTTCCACATATAAGTGATGAATAACTAGAGATTAATAAAGCAAAAAATATTAATAACTTTATAGAAGAACTCGACGATCAACCTCAAGATTATCATAAAAAAAATTCAAACTCTTTTGTAAATAAAAAGTGCAATCCTTGCTCAATCATTAGAGACTTCTATTTCTATGGGTTCTTTACCTTTCTCTACATCATTCGATACAAATTTTTTACCACCTTATACTATGGGGTAAAACTAAGGGTTTCAACAAAGTAATATTCCAATTCATACTCATTCATTTTAGGAACCACCATTGGTTATCACACATTGTATTCATGATGCATAATCCATTATGTAGACTATTCTAGATCGGCAACCTAAGGCATTACAAATGGAACAATGTAATTTAAAATCAAAAAAAGTACTGGATTCACAAAATTTTTTGCATACTCCATTGACTCAACATATCATTTACCAAATAGTTTTATATTACCTAATATTAAATTATATAATGTAAAGGTGACCCTGAACAACATTTGAGATCATTTCATGCATCATGTTTGGACTATGCATCCAATGATAGGTTGTTGAATAATTTATTTCATATAATTGTAAAATAATATGATCCAAGGTAGTTATATGATTTACCACGTCAATCATTTCATGCATTCAATCCTTTGGTAGGTTTTTTCCTTGCACATTTCTCAATCAATATTAGTGAAAGTATTTCATATTCTCATATTGTTTAGCTCAAACAAGAATTCAATAAGCATATCACATGATATGCCATTAGGTATAATACCATTCTATCTAATATGAAAAATCCTATGATTGATAAGTAATTCCAATACATATTCCAGTAGATTTTGCTTCCACCAGTACATGAATCCATTATGTTTTATAAGTTTATCTCATTCACAGATTTATGTCACACAATAAAAGAACAAAAGGTAAATTTATTGGAAATGAATAATATAAAGTATGAAACCACTCTAGTTTATAATTCTCATGTCAATAATCTAAGTAAGCCACCATAAGAGGTGAGATAAAATGCTAATAAAAGTGATTAAAAGGCAATAATGAATGAAATTTCAAATCCTACTCTATGTATAATATTATCTACTCCTCCAAGGAAATAATTTACCAATTTTATAAAATATCCATACATGATATCACAAAATTTATTGGAGTGAAAAATCATATCACTCTCTTCCATTAAATAGGTTGATGTGATTAAGCCTCTTTCAAAAGGATTTGATCAGAATGCCTTTTATGATTTTCATAGATCATCTAGGGCATACCATACTATAAATAGATGCATTATTTTATGGCATAAGATTTAGGATCTAATAAATGAGATCATAATCAATATGGTTACATCTACTGAGAGTTAAAAATAAAACCCAATTGAAAATCTAATAATAAATATATTTAATGATCCTTTTTCTAAGTACACATCTTCAAAAGCATCAAATACATTGAGAGTGCATTTCACATACAATGCACACCCTCCACCAGTTTCTTATCCTTCTCATATAGTGGCACAACATCCTATAAATGGAATCATTTATATATATAATAATTCAATGCCATCCATGCCACTTATCACATTTTAAGATCATGATATATATAATGGTTCTAAATTACACACTTGGTTAATTTGAGATCACAGTGATCACTAGCTTATACATAGTGTTAAGATTGACAATGGTTTAAGTGTGAATATTTGTATTATCAAACCTATATATTATCTTAGATACATAAATAAGGATATAATTCCTATATAAATAGTCATTGATGGATTCAATGGCCATAGTCAAAGGCATATAGGTGAGATTATATTACCACTCTAGGTTGGTCTAGCACATGTGGCCAGTAAGTTCATAGTAGTACTAGTGTAGGAGTATTTGATATATTATTAGACACCCTTTAATTTAGCAGATTCATAAAATTACATGTATATTATATAGATGTATGATTTATACTTATGCTAATTAGGTCATAAAATTTTGTAGTATTCCATATGAATACCCCTTCCAATAAAATATCATTTTTCTACACAACCATTTTCAATTGAACAACCTCAAAAGGTTTAACCTACTTAGAAAGTTATAAAATAAGTGGATAAATTTATAAAGAGACATATACTTAAAAATCCACTCGCTCAAATATTTGGCATAGATTCTAGATATCCGCTCTCTACACTAGCATGTCCCAAATTGATATTACAAATCACTAAGTGTGTTACACAAATATTACTACCTCAAAGTTTTTACACTCCACGATGGATTCATAAGAGTCCTAGAGTTCACACTACTATATAACATACACAAAATGCAATAGATAATCATCATAAAAGTGGAACTTATGGTATATAATAAAATTAGTTTTTAGATTATGAAATGAGACAATTTAATTCATAGTGGCAAGACACTTTCCATTCATGAGAGGTCATCTTGTGTATGCTAAATACAAGACTTATTGATTTTAAGGCTCTTTTAAGAGTCATTTGTTAGTATGTTCCTTCTCAATTAAAATATTCTTATAAAATTCAAAATTAGGACCTATGCATGATATGTGTAGTTTATTTACATCGGTTAATTTGTGCTCGGTATATGTAGTATTTCTCTATATCCACTTTATATAAAAAAATGCTTCATGAGTTTCCTTGAATGAGTTTCAAAACATATAGTTTGTCACTTCTAGATGCATTTTTAGGTGGTGATATTACTTCAAAACTATAAAACTTACATAGATAAAACTGCTATGTTCTTGACAGTAATGAAATATGTTATTATTTGATTCTAATGGACTTGTCCCCGTGAACATAGGCTATCAATTTTTAGATCCAAACCAATCACAGACATTCTAAAACTTGTTTACATATTATAAAGTTAATTTTGGGAATCCTCTTACACATGTTTTATCATTCTATGGATATCCCTATTGTTCATATTTCTGTTAAATACATTGTGCAAAATTTATTGTTATTTCTCACTTAATTTAACATTGTTATATTACTGGATACCTAAGTTATTAAATATCATGATGTTATAGGTAACTAATATAGATCAAATACATTTATTCATGCATTATTATCATGTTTGAATTTTTTATTCATGCTTTATGTATTCAACTAATTTGGATTGTGTACATTTGAACATGTCCTTGTTTATGGCTCTAAGCCTTATTGCATGTTTTTATGTGTGTGAGTGACATTTGAACATATCCCTTATATGTGGCCCCTTATCCTTATATTTACATTTTTTGTGTGATTTTATGTGTACTCTTTGTGTGTGTGCATCATAGACATGGATCTTGTTATGTTTGTTTGCTTAGTTTGTGATTCCATGATCAATATCATACATCTTCCTAATTTTTATATGCCATGATGGGTTTCATGAATCCTCCCTGATTTAATATATATCAATTTCAATTACTCAATTATGATCACTAATCATGTTGTTTCTCATTTTTAATGTCTATCTAGACATGACATAATGTATGCATAGTTATACATGTATATTACATTACTATATTGATCAATTTATCTATGATGATGACATGATCTCTAATGTTATAACTACTTCTACAATGTCAATATTTTATATAACATTATTTTTATAAAATTTTATTTTGAGCTATGCCATTGTGTAGGCTTCACAACCCAACTCAAAATCGGGGGCATATACAATGTCTTATCTTAAAGACTAAGTGGAAAAAACCCAATACATAGATTAAAAAGACAAAATTTACTCAACTCATCACAATTCATACCCATTTTGTTACCTAGAAAGCACTTTTAGACAACAACACCTCATTTGGACAATAGTAAAATATAACTATGTTTATAACAATGTGCTATCATCCCAATAATTAAAATCTATATTTTATATAATTATTAGAAACAAACTTAGTCTATAGTTTAGTTTCAATATTAGTAAGAAATAGTTTACAGTTTTAGGTCATATTTTTCTCAGCTCACATGCATCATTTTTAACATGTTTTCTAGTTTATCACACTTTTTTTCTCATAAAATAATTTTATATTACTTATTTCCATAATCTATATACTCATATATCATATTAGGGGCATGTGCATGACATATGGTCACTTATCTTACTCAATTTTTCACTAGTTTTCAATAAAATGAATGGTAAATCATGTCATTCTCTACCTTGCATACACCAAACTTATATCACACTATTTTTCACTATTTTTACACAAAAATGAATATTATTCCATTTATAGTGGTTGATTCACCTTTTTTCACTAGCTTTATACTAGAATGATCTATTAAAATTCATACATAGATTTCAAGCTACTCTACTACCTTGGGTATGAAATTATGGAGTCAATAAAACCTTGAGTTATTAAGCACACTCTATTTACAATGAGGATTTGGAAATGCATAATCAAATCTAAGTACTTAAATATTTAAAATCTCCATGGGTCCCACCCTCTCCAATCATTAGTTTTGTGCCATAAAACAAAATGGTTCACATACCAAGACAAGTGTATTCATTCATTTTTATTTTTATTTATAAGTTTATTATCTTTGATTTTAGATTTCCATATTAAGTAATAACTAATTTATACATGTTTCATTTCATGTTTGCATGAATCATAGTTTAGCATCTAGCCTACATTTAATATTTTTCTTCATAGGTAAGTCCAAGTATAATTATCTTTCTTTTACTCTAGTAATTTCAATTTTATGCATTAATATAATAAAAGGGGTGGAAATTTACTCACTAAAATTAAAATTTATTTCTAAAATAATACACTTGTGACCAATCCTTTTACACACTTAACTCATGCCCAATTCTATGGCTCTAAGTCATTATTCTTCTATTTCTATGTGGATGATCCCTATCTCTAAGAAAAATCTGATTCTAAATATTCTTATTCACCATTACAAGAAATATAAACTCATTATAAAACTAATACACACTTCTAGTTTAGTTGTCTTTACTCCTTAGACAAGGTCACTCCTTTAGGACTATCTTGCTTGTCAATAGCGTCTAAATCCATTGGTCATATCCTAGTACCAAATAATGACTATTTTCTTAAATTAAAATTCACCTAATGTGTCATCCTAAATGTTTCATAAGTCCCATTTGATAATTTCTTAAAATATCACTATAAATCCACACTTTCTAACTATTTTCTCACTAGAGGCTCACATAATTGAAAATCACTAGAATATTTAACTGCACATTAAGAGGAGAGCACCTATTCTTCCCAATTCTGAGTCCACACTACCTTACTAGCCTTGCTCTAAGTCTACATACACCTCAAATTTCACATGTCATTATTGAAATATATAATTACACTATGATTGCGTTAACATTAAACATTATAGAATTATTTCACACACACCATTGTAGCATGGGATAACTATATGGATTTTGATCCTTCTTCATAGTATTAGTATGTAAGCAACACTCAACATAGGGGGTGTTGAGATCAAGCACAACTTCAACCATTAACCCCTTTTTCCCATTTATTCCATTTATTTTTTGTACATATTCAACTAGGGTTCTAAGTGAATTATAAGGCATACAATAGATTCTACAATGAATCACACAAATCTAATCATGCATACAAGATTCATGTAACACATACCCATTTTTACATAGAAGGAAGAAACCTTACTAGATGATGGTGCACCCTAAAGGCACTAATGCAAACTAGGCTTATCTACATAGTGTGTGTTGATACCTAAAAATCTTGCTTCATGCCTAATAGCTTCTATGAGAAGCTTTAAAAATGTGGGACTAAGTGCAATCTATAAAGCAACCTCTAGGATTTTAGAAGCTAGCTCTTTGTTCTAATTTGGAGGGTAAAAATAGATAGAATAAAAGAAACTAATAACAGGAAAAACAAATATGGTCTAAGGAGATATGCCAAGTAGTTTTAAACATTTATCAATACTTGCATAAAATAACATAAACCTTTAGCACTATAGACCATAAAGGATCCTAAAAATTAAAATCTATAATGTTAGAAAAGATCTACACTATAGAAGTAGAAGAATATAAATATTAGACAAAGACAATTTTCCACTCCAAGTTAACACAAAACATCACATCCTCTTCATTGATAGATGGGGAATAGAATACATAAGGCTACAATGGGCACATATAAATCATTCACTAACATCTTTGAGGTGCACCTGCTAAGGTTATAAAATAGGAAAATACTAGCTACTACTATTCTAATATATTACAATGGATATAAAAATGAGAATGTAAAAAACAAAAAGATCACCAACCCCTTTCAACATGAAAGAGATCTTAATAAATAGGCTAGGTAAATTTATAGAGATGAGACACCTAGATATTCCTTCTCCTACCCATGATGGTTTCATTAAAATTGAAAGGAAGTCTCAGGGTCATGAGTGTAGTTGACCTACAGATCCTAGATATGGAACAAAGTATTGTTCCATTGTGACCACTATACTTAGGAGAAGTGGGGTGGCACCATGTGTATGCTCCTAGAGATGTCCCACCTATGTTTCACTCATTGGATTTGGTTCTTTAAAAAATAAAAATCTCTGCTAAAAAAAGGGGGCCCACACCATCATCCAATGGTACTCCTTTGCACACTGTCAAACGGACATAACTCCTAGCTGAGCATGGAGGTAACATGAATCTAACTAGCACTTCTTTGAAGAGGATAGAACCTTCTTTGGTAAGGTTGAGCATCTGGGTGCCACATGTTAATCTCATCCTCCTTTAGAGAAAGACAGGTGTTCCCCTACTCAAAATGAGTGTGAGGGTACCATGTGTCATACTCACACTCCACCTAAGCAAAAAAAAGTCTCCTCAAGTTAGATAAGTGCCATGATGCCAAGTGTTGAAAGTGAACAAAAGATGGGACTTAAGAAAAATTGAGAAAATGGGATTGCAAGGGGATCCACCAGAAGGTACCAAAGAACTACGTATCTTCTGAGCAAGCCCAAAGAAAGAGTTGGACTACTCCTCAATATCAAATGTGAATTATTGATCCCTAATTCTTAGTGACTCACAAGGGCATTCTCTTGTGGGTGGGAGAACCTAAAAGCTCTGGTTCTTGGACCAATAAAAAAACTACAAAAATAAAGGGGAAGAAGGTGCAAAAAGCTACAACCTTTAAAGGGTTACCTATAAGGGCACCCATTCTTCCTCCTTCAGCTAGGTCTTCTTGTTAAGAGCCTCAAAGGCTCTATCTAGATCAATTATATCCTTAAAGGAGATATTTACCAAGCCTTTAACCACTACCAGCATATGGAACTCTAACTGGGTGAGTGGATGAAAATTTTTCTCCACCTCAGAGACATTAAGTGATTAATCGAGAGCCATGAAGATGGTTGGTCATTTTGCCTATGTTTAAGTAGAACCTTGATTTGGTCCTCAAGGAGGATGCTATTATCAGCCAAGAAATGGGAGGGGAGTCCCAACTAGATTAATTATTCTATGCATCCCCACCTTTCTTGGACTACTTGCTAAAAGGCATTGAGGAATGCGTTGCATTTATTTATTACCTTATTATAGCCTAAAAATTCATTCAAATTCACTATTTTTTGTCTTTGATCAATCACCCTTGATATTGCTAATTCTTTGGGAGAAGTGTTGTAGAGATTTTGGATAAGGATCTATGATTCTGGGACCTTTATGGAGATGAAAGAAATCATCTAGTCAATAGATGTGCTTCTAAGAGGATAGATTCTGTACATCTATGATGAAGGTTAATGTTGTCTTTAGGTTTGCTGCCATAGTCTTAATCCATTCCCAATGTGACTTGTATAATTGATAGACTATGGGAAGGATTGTGATGACTTATGGGTGAGTAATGAGGTTATTTTTCAACTTTTCAATCTCTTGGTCCTTGATCGAGGAGTCCTATTTTGCTTATTGCTACAATTGTTGATATACCTAATTTACATCATAGAGCCTCTAGTGCACATCATCCATTTCCTTTTCCTTCTCTTCTAGTTTGAGCTTGATGGCTAATCACAAGTGGGCTTCCACCAAGAAGTTTTTATTTAGAATGCTACCCTTGAGGTCAGCCCATGGCTTATTGATGTTGGTTTCCTTTGCCTTGACCTCAACATTTAGACAATTGATCATAGCCTTCACTTTTGAGAGCTATGACTTAGCCTTCTCCAATTGATGAGCCATCTTAACATAGTTTATAGTTATGGACTTTTGTGTTTCTTCCATGAGCTCAACCTTGTCAGTGGGATGAGCTTGATTGAGTTTAAGGATAATAGCTTGGATAGAGTAGTCCCCTAGATGCATTTGTTCAAGGGGATTGACCACTTGAGGGGTAAAGTGAGCAACCATGAGATATTGTTACATAAGGTCATAAAATTATTGCATGTGAGCTTAGGTGTTGTCCTTAGATTTTTTTCCCATTTTCTTCTCCATTTGGGACTTTTAGGCTACCCTTGCTACTTCCACCTATTGTTGAAACTAGTCTAGTGATTGAATGATTTATTTTGCAAATGGGATTCCCTATGGAAGCATGAATGGAATATCTAATTACTGCTATGAAGCAATAAACCCTACTCCTATAGAAGTGAGTGAATGAATGACAAGGGTTGAAAGGGAGAAAGGTGAGAGTCTATAGGGTGGGGAAAATGGGGATTACATCATAAGGGAAGATGAATTAGATGACGAAGGAAATAGGGTGAGGAAAGACATATGAGAGGAAATGGGGATAGCAAAAGAGAAGGGGTTAGAGCCTATAGAAGGCTAAGTGGATGAAGAGTATATTGGAGCTAGGGTGGTGTTAGGTTGAGTAGCAGGAGGTACCATAACCTATAGTGGGACCACTATTGTAGGTGATGAAGTGACAAAGGAAGCCAAAGTACTTGGTTGGGTAGTATATGATGTTGTAACCAATAGTAGGGCTATAGAAGGGATGTGATAGTAGAGAAGGAAGAGAAGGTGGAAAAAATGGGATCTACAAAGTGGATCTTCTTTTGGGGAAGAGTTGGTAGAAGGCTAGAAATGGGTACCTCAGTGTGCTTGAGCTAGGAGGACCCAGTTATGAGGTCCCCAAAGGGATCCTACTATTGTTACAAGGCCATGCGATAAGGAAACATGAGAGGCAACCATGTTGAAAGTGACTGGGTGGTCATAACCTTTGCTTCTGCAACTTACTTCTCTAGGGGTGAGTTCCCTGTATCCTCTTTGGGAGTGTCTTCTTATTCTTCATCATCTCTTCCCACTATAATTTTAGGAGTGGATTCCTCTTTAGAGATGACCTACTCTAGGTGAAATTCATCCCAGATCTTCTCAAACTTCTCATCCTAATCTTTCTCATACAAGATTTTGGATGGTTTGTTGATTTCAAACCCATATTTAGTGAAGGAAACTTTCTTCTCCATGCTCCAATACATTTGGGCAAGCTATTCCTTCATCATTTTTGATAATTTCTTGATCAAGTCATAACTTTAGACCTTGGCATAAAAAAATCCCATGGTTTATGAACATCTTTTGACATTTAAATTAGGTCCACATAATTTTAAGGAATGTCCTTTATAGGTGACTTTATTTTCTCTAGTTAGGGTCAAGGGTGATGCTTGATGGTTATAGTATTTAGGTTGGCTATGTATCTTGTTAGACCATAGTCCCATCAATTAGTTATTAAATAAAGTTCAAGATCTACCATATTGGCCATGAAGAGGCATCTTTGGTACCTTTTCTACACTGTGATGTCATCTCTTGAGAAAGGGACATCATATACCCCCTTTTTCTTCTTGCCTACCACATATACGAAGTCCACTATATCAAATTGGAGAGACAAATTTAGAGGAAGGATTTTATCAGTGATTGTGTAGGGAAGTCACAAGGGTTATCCATTAAATCCATGTGCTTGAATGAGTGAAAAGTGAGCTCCCTAGAACCAATCAATGATAACTTTACTAACTGTGAGCCATGCTTGTTGCCAATCTATCATTCAAGAGGTGATAGTCTTATTGTTAAGTTTCATGAGAACTGGAGCCATGAATCACTTTGATAACTCATAGTAATCCCTATTATTTTATAGGGCATGAGTCCATACAGTGACAAGGGCTACTATGTGGGGAAAAACCTCTATATCAGATGTATTGAGTTGGAGGTACTTAGAAAAAACTTGACATTTTGATATAACATTAAATGTATAAGGAAGGATGAGTACCTCAAATTACTCATTGATGAGTAATTCTCTAGCTTGGTCCTCATGGTAGAGGTGATGGATTTGGAAAAGTTCATCTCAAATTCCTACCCCTTCTCAGCTATAGTCATCAGGTAGAGTGTGCCTAATTGGAAGTCATTGACATTATCATCGGCATCCATGCCTAAGTTGAAATCTAACATGGACAAGGTGTCCTTCAACTATTGCATTGGGAAGGTTAATAGGGGCAAGGTAAAATGAGGCATCTCCATGACCTCTTCTTTGAGGAGAGATCTAAGGAAGCATGCCTTACCATTCCCTAAGGAATCCCAAACATTCTAGAGGGCCTTTTTGTTGTAGACAATGGCCTTTATATTGTATCTAAGTTGGAGTATTTCCTTGATGTGGTCTACATCGATCCTCACCCTTAGATGGACATTATCAGTGATCACTCCAGTGTTAGCATCATATCTCTCTATGTAGAGAGAGATAATCTCAGGGCATGGGTGTACATATGGCACCATGTATTGTGCCAAAGTATAATGCCACATCTTATATATAAATGCACCATACTCCTTCTAGATGATTTTATCCATCATTTAAGTGTGTGTACCCTCCCTTAGATTCTTGGGATTATGGGATAACTTTAGGTCCCAAATCTCATCTATGAAGTCAGTTTCCAAATCCTAGTCTTTGCATGGTCCCTTGGTTACTGGTCAGGTATTCAACACCTTATCCCTTGCCTAAGTAGGGGTTGAAGAATAGGATTTGCTTATGGAATGTTTGGAGGGAGGATCTCCACCACTAATTAAACTAAAATTTATCTTATTTGAGGAGTGTCTACCACTCCCATATGAGGATATAGAGGCCTCCAATCCCTATTAGTTCTAATGATCCTTCTCTATCTTTGCCTAAAATATTGAATTGATGGTTGAAACCTCATTCAAACTACAAACTCTCCTTTTATCTTCTCATAATTTGTTAATGATCTCTCCAAAATCATAAAGTGTCAAGTGTTTAGCTTGAAAGGAGAGAAGGAAGATTTATGCATTAGTGCCACTAGGCAAGCACATCATGAAAATTCAAAAAATGAGCACCCTCATAAATGATACGAGTGGTACACACACTTGAATATCCATTACTAAGAGATTTAAAATGATCATTGTGGGGAATTATGTATAATGGATTATCTGACATTAATGGCAAGTAAGGTGGGTAGATAACCATCTTTCAAAGAATGTTTCAAAGATTTAGGAGGATGGGGGGTAGGACACATGGTGATCAGATTGGCCATGTGTGCCAATGGCACTTATTTTTTAAAAAGGAAACAACAAAGGGAAGGAAAAAATAAATACAAAAAGGAAACACATAATGAGGAAAGGAAAACACACAACATAAGGGAAACTAACTAATTATGTATAAGGGGAGAGATGGGAAAGTTAGTTGAAATGTTTTAAATTGATCCCATTAATGGGGATCTCCAATGCATTTCCCTATTGGTGTTATAATTCAAAATAATTTCCTCATCTATTGTTGATAATGTGAAATGGCCCTCTTCAAAGGGATTTGAACTTCACGTGTTGTCTTAGCTTCATGGATCATTGGTCATATTTGAGAACTAAGTCTCCTAGTTTAAATCTGGGGTTTGATGACATTTTGTCAAACCATCACTTCACCATTTACATCAAGGTGATATTTTCATCACTTATCTACTCCCTTATTTCCTGGAGTTTGAGTAATTCAACAAGCCAAACCTCCATTGCTCCATTTTATTTAATTTCAACCACCTTTGAGAGTTGTCATGCAAGGATTTCTAATGATATTGGCATAATCACTTCCTTTTCATACACAAGTTCATACAAAGAAGTCTTCAAGATCTATTTGGGAATGATGTGATCAACCCATAAGGTCATCCTTATGTGTAAGTGCCACTATCTATGCTTTTCACTATTACTCTTCTTGATCAATTTGACTAGATTTTTGTTTGTAAAATATGCCAACTTGTTCCCTTACAAGTAATAATTAGAGGATTTATTTAGGAATATTCCATTCCAAAGAAAAAATTCAAAGATTTAGAATATGAGGAAGGCCATCATGTTATCATATATGACCATTTTAGGTGGGCTAAACCTCATGACAAGGTCTTTTAAAAATCTAAGGATTACATTCTCAATTTACTCCCTTAGTGGGGCTACTTTGGTCCACTGGGTAAAGTAGTCACTAGCCATCAATATCCATTTATGGTCAATTCTAGATACTAGGTTGATCATTTTGATAAATTCTAAGCCCCATAATGTAAAGGGCTCATTAATCATGATCAGATTAAGAGGCATGGCTGAATCTTTCCTCTTCCTGATGAAGAATTGGCACTTTTGGCACTTCTTGACTACTTGGTGGTAGTCCACAAACATGGTTGGCCAATAATACCCTATGTGCATGATCCTCATCATGATGGTTTTGGTTGATAAGTGATTATTTGGGGGAGAAAAATGCATATCTTGGAGAATTTTCTCTACTTGGGGCTTATCCACACATCAAAGGAGATCTTTGTCAAAATTTATTTTAAATAGAACCCCTTGGACTAGTGTGTATCTAGATCCTTATATCCTATAGAAATGCCTTTTGTATGTAGGGAGGTTATTAGGATACCTACAAGTCTAAATGAAGTAGACTCTACTGGTTATCCAAGACCTATCTACTTTGAATTGATTTACTAAGACTACTTTGGATGTGTCTTGATTTTCTGTGAGGACATTTGTACTCTAAGCTAAGTACTAAAAAATTCCCCTTCCTCTGATTATCCTTATTACCTTGACTTTTATATGATATTATAGGATCTTGGTGATCTAGTTATCCCTTTTTTCTATAATCTCTGCTTCCAAGATGTACTCACAGACACTAGAGTTTGATATGTACACCATTATCTTGCTTCCTACCACTAGGTGCTTGAACTTCTTAAGGACTTTGATGATGGAAAAGGCTTGTCTCTCTCTAAATTTGTATTTGTTTTTTCAACCGCATAATGTTCTAGAGCATAATTTTATTGGGTTATCCTCTATTCCTTCTTCTTCTTTTTGAGTTAGCATAGGCATGAGGCTATGCTCACTCCCATAAACATACATAATAATCTTTGGAAAATTTTAGGTTAATAAGTATAGGTGTGGTGGACATTGTGATTTTGATCTCCTAAAATGATTCTCTTCCTTTAGGTGTCTATTTGAAAACTTGATATTTATTTAACATCAGGGTGATTAGTCTAACCAATCTAGCATAGTCTGATATGAATTTATTGATGAAATTGATCTTTCGAAGGAAGGATTGGATTAGCTTTTTTACTAGTAGATCCAAGTCTCTAATATCCTTTATTCTCTATAGATCAATAGCAATCCCATATTTAGATACCATGTATCTGATTAACTTCCCTTGGGAGACTCTGAAGACACACTTCTTGAGGTTTAAGGACACCTTGATTCTTGGCACCTCTAAAAGAATTTTTCTAGGTGGTCAAAGTGGTCTTCTTTCTTGTTAGAAAATATAGTGAGATCATCTAGGTAGATGAGGATGATCTCATTAATTATCACTTTGAAAACTACAGCCATTACTCACTAAAATGTTTCCCTAACATTAGAAAGGCCAAAAGGCATCTTCACATACGTGAAGGTTCATCACTTCATAGTGAAAGTGGTTTTGTGTTGATCATCTTCTTTCACCCATACTTATTTATACCCAGAGAAACCATCCAGTAATGAAAACATCTCCACTCTTACTACCATTTGGAGTATTTGCTCCATAGAGGGGAGAGGGTAATGGTATTTCATGTATTCCTTGTTTAGATCCTAAAAATCCACACATAATTAGATTACTCTGATTTTATTTCATACAAGGACCAAGTTAGATACCTAAGTCAAATGCTTGATTAGGTATATGATCTTCAAGTCAATCAGCTTCCTTAGATCCTAAGCCATCAAGGGCTCAATATTTTAGTTCATCAATATTTGTTTTTTCAATACTAGCTTAGCTCCTTCTGTCAGATCTATGATGTGTTGAATGACCTCTCGATCATATCCTTTTAGGTCATCATAGGTCCATGTGATGATACCTTCATATTTATCATAAAAGTATACCAATCACTCCTTATCTCTTTGAGAAACCTCCTTTCCAACCTTTATTTTTCTTCCCCTCCCAATGTTGAGCTCATAATAATCATATTTATCTACAAAAAACTTATATTTGTCCTTATTTTCATCATCAAAATCAAAGAGATTCTCTAAGGTGATGAGACCCTTCAAGAGCTTGTTGGTTTTCAACTATTTAATATAGTCTCCGTAGGCTTCCTCAATTTTTTGTTATAGTTAATTCATGAACTCACATGATTTATAGAGGAACATCACAATATGAACATCTTTTTCAAACACTTAGTAGTTTTGATCATTGTCTAGGATGACTAGTCTGATGATTACCCATACCACTTGCTCATGCATAGACAAGTCTATTACTAGGCCAAATTGGGAGCCCACTATTGCCATCCTATTAGTCTTTATTTTCATGGTTCTCAAGATAATATAAATATAAGAGGCTTTAAAAGCCTCAATTAGATCTCATATGTAGTGGTGGCAAGACCTCATATGCACATTCTTCACAACCACTACCCTTCTTACATGTCTTATGACTAATTCAGAATCATTGAATACTCTTACTTGATTGATGCCTATTCAATCAATAAGGCTAAGGCCATGGACCAGGGCCTCATATTAAGCCTCATTATTTATACAGGTAAATTAAAATTGAAAGGCCTAAATGGTTTATATTTTTGAAGGGGACTTTAGTCAGATGCTAGCTCTAGAGCCAATCTTGCATTTCATACCATCAAAATGTAAAGTCTAGAAATTAGACTCATCTTCAAGTTCTTCACTCTGGTCTTCTTTTTTATTTTTGACCTTAGGGATGACCTGGTCTTCATCATGGATAACATACTTTCCAAGACCCATGGCATTAAAGTTTACAAATGGGTCATTCTTGATGAACTCATTAATTAGGGCTTCCTCTTTATGGCTTCTATTGTCGACTATCTTTTCTTCTTCAATCATTTATATGTAATGCATCTCTATCTTTGAGAAAGAGGTATGTGTTACTTCAAATTTCATCATTAATTCATCTGCTATATGTTCTAAATGAAGAGGTTCAGACAACACCTTCAACTTTGAACCATATTTGGTCCTCAGAATCAAGTGAGACCAATCTAATGATAGGTATCTGCTAATCTTGGAAGTAAAATCTCTTGATAGGCATAGACCAAAAATAGGTAGGATGTCTATCACCAAAATATATTGAAGCATGATGATGCTTTCACAAGAATATAATGTGAAGGGAAGGGCTTGGATGATCCTCAGGGTCTGGAATTTCTTCCTATCTAGCTATATTACCCCTTTATTTAAGGGCTCATATTTCAATTGTATCTCTTTAGCTACCTATTTGGGCATCACCATGGTGCTCATGCCTCAATCAATCATGGCATTATTTAGTAACTTATTACCCATAATCAAATTCAAGTAGAATGGGGTGGGTTTTATTTTACTAACCCCTTCCTTTGTGTTGGTGAATGCGGTGGGTACTTAGGGTTACACAGCCACACTAGCTTCTTTTCCCTTTTCCTTTGCAGGCTTTATAGCCAACTTTATTTATGTAGGATTTTCCTTCTCCTCTAAGGCCTCCTCTAGTATAGTCTTCTATTTGAGGATAGATACGACATCCTAAAGGGAGATGTTAGTTGATTCTTTCTTTAGCTATTCAACCACATTATATGACTTAGATATTGGACCTTAGGGTCTTTTGCCTTACTCTGTACTACCTTAATTTATCTTAGATAGACCATGGGTGGAGGTTATGACACTATAACTTGTTTTAAAGTTACCTTGGGCCTTGAAAAAGCTTTAGGGCATTCAACCAGTCTTTTCTTTGATCATGTATAGTAGTTCGATCGCACCTATGGGGCTCTATACATAGGCACTTCATTATCAAAGACCGCATCCTCACCTTCCATCCAGGAAAAAAGCATATGATATAAGACTATTTCTTCCTCTTGATCTAGGGATATACCCTACATCTATGCTATCAACATGGAATTTTTGACTCCTAGGGATTGATATATAAACCAAGTTTGGTACATTCCCTTGTCACCTTTGTTTAATAATCTTCTATTATAAGTTTCCCCTTGGACAATTTTGGGGTCCATGGGGTTTATTATAAGAGAAGCACCATGAGTTGGAATCATCCACCAAGTTATTCTATATATCCACCAATTCTCTATTTGCACTTGGTGACACTATGTGTAAGGGGTTGGGGACCATGACCAATTGATTGGTGGGTTGCATCTAATGGTTTGGCATTTGGTAATTTGGAGCTTGGTTATTTGGCCTTTACCTTTCTTGGTATTGGTTTTATTGGTAAGGTGACCTTATTTCTTGATGTTTGTTGTAAGAGGGCCTTGGAGGCATAACCTACTACCTCTTGAGATTAATTATCTCATTAGAGAATCTCTTTAAAATACTCTTCATATCATTAATTTTAGATACCAATGAAGACACAATATATGTGCTTAATTGAGTGGGTAGATACACATACATAGAAGGAGGTGGGGTTCTTGAGGTGCTCAAGATCTCTTCTAGTGGAGGTATAGATATCTTAGGGAACACCAGCATTAATAACCAATGAGGGTGTCTTTTTACATCTATCAAGTTATTCTCAACCCTTACCATGATGTCGTATGCATCTAGTAACATTTGACCTCCAAGTGATTGGATCATGAATGCAATGTTTGAATTAAGGGATTTGAGATAGAATATAATTACCATGCCCATAGGTGGTCGAGCTACCAACAGGATCTTTTGCTAGTTTTTTTAAACCTAGTATTAAAATTGACCATGGCCTCTTACAAGGCCCTCTTAATGGTTTTCAATTGGTGTAGTAAGGTGATCGGTCTTCCTTCTTATTGAAACATTCAAATAAATTGCTACTTAGGTCATCCCAAGTTTTGATTGAGTTAGCCAACAAAGATTGGTACTAGTCAAGAGCCCACCCTTTGAAGGAGGCTACTAATAGTCTTAAGGATATATTTTGTGTATTGATATAGTGCATGATGTACACATTAGCTACATCTTTGAGGTGTTTGGTCACCATCTTGAAATATTCTCCCAAAAACTTTGGAAGTTCTTTCAAAACATTTACATGGATTAGATCTCATACAACTAGGCATGTTAGGTGTATAATTGGGCTACCACTATCCCATGATATGAAGTTATTTGGTGGGCCTAGATGTGCTATTGGTTATTGTTGTTGTTACATAGTGAGAAACCCTAAAGCTCTTTGGTGAATAGGGGCTCCCAAAGATGGTGTTAGTAGATTTGAATTATTTGTAGTTTATGACATTGTTATGGGTTTATGGCTCATAAACTCATGCTTCTAGCTAATTAGACTCATAGATTGAGGTCCCATTGATTGTGCCAAAAAAAGAACTATTTATACCTAAAACTCTCACTTTGGTTCTAAATCTTCTATGGGAAGCTTTATAGACATGGGACTAAGTGTGGTCTGTAGAGAAACCTCAAGGATTTTAGAATCTAGATCTTCATTCTAATTTGAGGGGTGAAAAGGGATAGAATAAAAGAAACTAATAAGATTAAAAGTAAATATAGTCCAAGGTGATACACCAAGTGGTTTGAAACATTTATCAATACTTGCATAAAATAACATAAACCTTTAACACTATAGACCATAAAGGAGTCTAAGATCTATAACGTGAGTAAAGATCTACACTATAGAAGCAAAAGAATAGAAATAGTAGATAGAGACACTTTTCCACCCCAAGTTAACAAAAAACATCACATCCTCTTCATTGATAGATGGGGAATAGAATATAGAAGGCCATAATGGGCACATACAAAGAATTCACTAACATCTATGAGGTGCACTTGCTAAGGTTATAGAATAGGAAAATGCCAACTACTACTATCCTAGTATATTACAATGGTTGTAAAAATGAGAATGGCAAAAACAAAATGATCTCTAGCCCCTTCAAATAGGAAACAAATCTTAATAATTAGGTCAGGCAAATGTTTGGAGAAGAGACACCTAGAGATTTCCTCTCCTACCCATGATGGCACCGTTACAACTGAAAGGAAGTCTTAACCTCATGAGTGTAGTTGGTCTTTAGATCCTAGATATGGTGCAATGCATCATTCCATTGTGACCACTATGCTTGGGAGAAGTTGGGTGGCACCATGTGTATGATCCTGGAGATGTCCTACCTATGTTGTGCTTAATGGCTTTGGTTCTTTGAAATATCAAAAGCTCTACTAAAAAAAGGGGCATACACCATCATTTAATGGTGATCCTTTACACACTATCAAAACAACACTACTCCTAGGTGAGCATAGAGGTGACTCACATCTAATTGTCACTTCTTTGAAGAGGATGGGGCTTTCCTTGGTAAGGTTGAGCATAAGGGTGCCACGTGTCAAGATCAGACTCCTCTAGAGAAATCTAGGCATTCCCCTGCTCAAAATGAGCATGAAGGTGCCACGTGTTAAACTCATACTCCACCTAAGCTAAAATAAAGTCTCCTTGAGTTAGATGAGGGCCATGCTACCAAGTGTCAAAAGTAGACTAAGGTTGGGACTTAAGCAAAATTGAAAAAAGGGCCCTGAAGAAAGAAATCCTAAAAGGAGATCCATCAAAAGGTGACAAAGAACTACATATCTACCAAGAGAGCCTAAAGAAAGAGATGGATTGCTCCTCAATATCAAATGTGGATTATTGATCCACAGTGTGGTCATGTCTTAAACATATGTAAATCCCTATTACTAATTCACAATAACCTTTCAGAGCCACAATCAATTTTAAAGTCAAAACCACATTCCTACATGTTTCATTTCTATCTAAGTTATCCCTCTTTAGTTATTTCACTTTTAAGCATATTTCTATATTTACTAAGTTACAAATTATAAATTCTTAATCTATGTTTATTTTATACATTCTAATTTTATGCATAATTTTATCATAATTAGGATTAAAACTCTATTTATCCAAATTTTGATAAAATAGTATGTAACATATGTACTGTAAGGTTTATACATATCATGTATAATTATATGTATCAATGAAACACACAATATTACCCATCACTAAAAATATAACTAAATAATACTACTGAATAAAAGTGCATGATATATTTCATGGCACCACATAATCTCGTCAAGCTCAACCAACACAATAATATTGAGAGTTAGTGACACACATTGCATACAAGGGCCATGAAGATGTAAAATATAATGCCAAGGGCTGCACACAAGGAACATAAATATGTCATAAACAAGGGACATAAATATGTCACATCAAATAAGGCCAAATTCCACATGCAATGGGACATAATACATCACAAATAAGGGACATAAATATGTTGCATCAAATAAGGCCAAGGGGCATGCATAATAAACATTAATAACTAGCATATCATGCAATAGTAATACCATATATGAAACATAAAAGAGTAAATAATATCTTACACCAACCATTTTTATCAAGTTCACATCATATTATAATATCATATCCATGTAGCGTTGTGTAAGATATGAGTAACTAACAAGACATGTGTAAGCAATAAATTTATCTCAACATGGTAAAAGGTTATATAAAGGTATAACCTATGATAGTGAAATTTATGGAATAAGATGCCCCTAGTATTGGCATGGCCACTGGGTAGAGGAAATTCCAACATCTATATGTCCATGTGTAACATGTATATATTACATTAGACTCATATATTGTGAGATGCATGTATGTATGAAAATAATATGCCATCTAATAGACATGTGGTAAATAACATATTTAAATAGGGTAATCTAGTAATCATATTTTTTTTTTGATAAAGGTAATAAAAGGGTTTTTAAAGGACCCCATATCATTTTACATAGCCATTAATATACAATAATAAAGTTCATAACACAAAACTAACATAGACTAGGCCCAACAAAATAATAGGCCACACTATTGCAAAGAAATAGTCAGTGATACACTTTATGACTCTTATGTTTTATTTTCCTATTTTAAAATAATTGTTCTTACTTGAGAGATACAAGATTAGAAAAATCATTTTTCCAATTCAGGCTCTAAACATAGTATCTTGGAGTTTCAATATTTTATAGTTCATCTGCCAGATTATTATAGTATTCGAGTTGTACATAATCTATTGAAAATGATTATTATTAGAAACTAATAAATGCATTATTTTGAGGAACCTTAGCTGACCATTTTAGAAATAAGGGTATTATATTGATCCAATTAGAAACATAGTAGCCTTTATTGATTATTTTGCACCAGTTATTCAATAGAATCACTAGAAATATTCTCAATATTTGTCCACTTTTTGTTGATATTATCTTTTGGCTCTTTGCTAATGAGACAATTCAATAAAATCATATTTAGGTGACATGTTTGATAACATACATATAAAATTATTTTGATGTTATTATAGTATATCATTTGAGTCTAATTTCTCTCACTTGATTGAAGGGTTAAACTTTATGGACATGAAACTATAAAATCCATCAAGACTACTATTCTAGCTTTACTCATGTTGGCTTTTTTATTCAGATTCTATTCAGTTTGCTAATCTATGAACATATATTAACCAATGGGATCCCTTATTTTTGTGAAAAAAATCCCTATAACACTAAAGGGAGAACATAATGATTGACCCACACAGGAATGATGCCTTTGTTTTTAGCATGGGGGTTAAAACTTGTTATCCATAGTGTAACATCCCCTCTGAGATCCACTTAGAAATACATGATTTTTTTTAAAGAACATATTATTTCATTATAATTCACCAAAAAAATCTAATTAATGATCCATATAAGACATTATAAGTATACCAATTGTAAAATAAGTATGTGACATTTATCTGTCACGGATCACTATCATCATATGAAACACATCATAATTGAATATAAAAAATAATTATAGATTTATAGCCATGGTTGGTATAAACATTAAAACATGAATGTCATGGTATGGTAAGTAAATAATTAAATATCATTAGAATAACAATAATAAATATAATTTCCAATGAATAGGGTGGAACAGAAATCAGGAATACAAGTTTCAATGAGGAAGAAGAAGTTCAAGAGAAGAATGAGAAAGAAGGAGTCAACATAGAGGAGGAGTCTGAAAATAGTGAAGATGGCTCTGAGGAAAACCAGCAAGTGTTTGAGGATGATAAAGTCCTGGATGACCCTGTTGAGGACCCTATTTCAATAAATGAGAGGGAAAACACAATTCAGGCTGACAACCAAGAAACGGACCTGGGAGTTCAAGCTGAAACTAAGGAACAGAATCAAAGGGGAAGAGAGGATCATATTGAAGAAGGCAGGAACAGTCCTAATAAGAACACAAAAGAGTGGAGTGATAAAAGGTAGAATGATGGAAGGCACACACCTACGAGATGGGTTAATTGCAAAGCAGAGGCTATCCTCCAACTCGATTCATGGATGTTTAAGGAGATAATGGATCTCAAAAGGAAAATGGAAATAATGGAAGACAACCAGAAGGCAGTTTGGAACAAAATCAATAACATGGAAAAATAGATGAGAGACATCCCCATCAAGTTCAAAGACTATGAGAACAACCTAAGGGAACTCATCAAGGAGAGCAAAATGAAAATGGAGGAAGTTACATCTAACATATGTGCTGTAGCTATTAATATTGGAAAAAGAGCTAATGAGGAGATCAAATCCTTGGAGGGGCCTAGAAAGAGGATGAGACAGAGCTCAAGAAATAAAGTTATGAAAGAGGGAGCCATGTCGGCGGCTACTGCCATTCAGGATACTGCTGTGAAAGGTAAAGAAGTAGTGAAATTGATTTTGCAACTAGAAGAATAGCCTGGTTCTTCTAGTTGGTTGTGTTTTGTGGTCCTGTTTCCTAGTTTTTTGTAATCTTTTGACTATGGTGTAGCCAGGTCTATGTAAAACCTGGGTTTTGACTTTTGGTCTTTTAGGTGGTTTCAGGTCCATATAAAACCTATTTATGTTTCTTCTTTGTTGAAGGTTTTAGGTTTTGCCTGTGGTCGTAAATGCTTCATCTTTCTATCTTTGTATCAAGGTTTTGGGGTCCCTTCAAAACCTATTTTTACCTTAATCTAAAACAATAATAAATATAATATAATGTACAAGATATAAGGCTCCATAGAGCATGAGTTCCCTAAACTCCAGTATCCATGGCAATCTCAAGTGTCATCTCCAAATAAGAACTACTATGCAGAGGGAGAGAATCATCCAAGTAATTTTCCACACCAAACATAGACCATCGATCCCCCATATAATCCCCCATCAGGCAATGGCCCTCCCTTCATGGATGAGTAGATAATGATGGTGCTAAAATCTAGAGAGATAAACTAGTACCCATGTGTTATATGATTTATAAGAACATGCAGTGTACCATAAAGAAATCCATTCTAACATGATATCTCACAAACATGTAAATAATAAATATGAAATGAAAATATTTAACTAACATTACTTTGGCCAAAGTTTTCAATATTTATTGATCTCTAAGATCAGCCAAATTCATACACACCACTTGATCGAATTAGCTTCATCTGACATTAGTGATACTAGTAAGATAGTGAAGTCCATTTCACTACTTAGTACCAAAAATGTGAGATTTGATTAACATATATATAACTAATGGATTTATATAGATTACTTCCTATCAACAAGCATAAAACATGATAAACACATGAATAATCACAATGCATACATTTAGTCCGTTAGATGTATGAATGAATCTCCACAAAATTATTTATCACATAAATAATAAGTATAACAAGTACAATTTATACCAACTGGGTATAATAAATATTAGACTACATTTTTTAATTTCCATGAGTAGGTTCAAATACAATATATCCTATGATAATTACTAATACTATAGTCCATCATCTTATATTCACTCTAATCAATTTAAAATAACCACTCATGATCCAAGTTATACCTAATATAAACATAATCTCTCATTTATGTGACTTGTTATACTTTTTTGAGGCTTAATGCATATAAGTATAGTACCCTATCCTTTGGGATTCTATGACTTATTTCACTAGTCAAAATATATAATTATAGGCACACATTCTAATGTATATATATAAATTATGTATATATAAGAGTACCTACATTCAAATATAAACATATTTTTTATATTTATACACCTTGTATAACATATACTACATAATACATATATTTTAATACATAATTACTATTCTATCATACTAACAATATTCTTTATTTTTCTATTCATAAATTAACAATCAAGGTCTATCACTAGAAGTTAACATTTTTTGAACCTTTATTACTATTCAATTATTTCCAAATCATGAATCTATTTATGGAAAATAGAGGATACATTTAATGATGGATAACACCTTCTAATAAATAAAAGATAAGCAAATGGCATATTTCATGATAGCAAGCACGTCTAAATAGATCAAAGATGTAAGGGCAACTTAAGTCAATCAAATAAAATTAACTCAACCCAAAAGTTGAAATATACACGCAAGTATTGATACATGGACTTAAAATACAAAGTCAACCTTGATGGTCTCAAGAAGAAAAAATGCACCAAAGGATTAAGATAATAAATAATAACCCACCATTAAAATTGAATCAATTGATTTTATTTAATCTTGTGGTCTATAAAAATTGTGAATATAACCTAAGATTCACCTCATGCCATGCTAGATCAGGATTAATTAAAATGGACTGTAGTAATAACCTCAGGGATATGGCTATATGATTAATCTCAAACTCAACATTACTTTATTGGGATTACTAAGTATATATATTGTCTCACATAGATCTACTAATGTAGTCATGACATAGAGCCTTTAATCTAAATTTTCATTATACAATCATGATCACATAATATCAAGTTACCTAGAATCTCCCAAGAGTTTATGAGTCTAATTCTCACAACTTTTCCAATCTATAAATTTACATTTTATAATTAGTGATCAATTAAGCCCAAGTTATAAACATTGAATCCAATAAGTCCACATGTGACATCTAATCTCAATTCAAAATATTCACCACTATTATAATATTCATTGATATATTAGATTCCACATAGACTATTATAATAAGGATATCTTAATATTTTTAATACAAATCTAGGCAGATGAGCACTAATATGCAATAATCACATCTACCATATATATATGAATGAGTATCATATAATATTTCCAAAATATTACTGGTAATAATTGAGGAGAAATACTTGGTCTAAGTTACATACTAGATATATGGATTCTCAATCAATAATTAAGGTTTTTTATGTAATAGTATTCTCAAAAGTACTGAGGAACCATCCTTTAAGTTCCACAACATTACCATAAAAATATAATTATAGCCAATACAATTCAATTATAATATATATCCCCACAATAACATATATAACATATAGTCCCACATATAATATTCAACAATTAAGTTGCATTACTCATTCACAATAATATTTTTAAAATCTTAAGGTATATCCTATAAAATATATTGTTGGTAAATTCATATACTTGCCACTATTATAGTCATTGGTATATTTTATTTGTTGGTATATCTAATGTTTTAATTCACTGTAATATCTATTTTGTAGTAACTTATATATAATAAATCACTTTACTATCTACTCAAACATATTAAAACATTTATCCATGCAAATTATGATGCTATAAATATCATTTTAATATCATGTAACATCATAAATTTTGGGCATCGATAACAAGACTTCCTAGCCACTCCTTGATTTCACAATACTTGGGTTTCCATCATGCCATGAGTCAATTTATTTTGTAAGACTTGGATTCCCATATAAATTGACTTTTAACAATAAGAAATCTGATTATTCTAACTGGAGTTGTCTTACAAATAGGTTTCTAATTAATCTAACAAGATTAAAGATATTAAGCCTTCTGCTCTTATGTAAGGCAGAAGTGGGATGATGTTCAAAAAGATAAAAATATGGATGAAAGGTAGAGAAGTATATGCTTGACATGGCAGAGGAGGAAAGAGAATAGTTCCTCTACTACCATAGGGAGAAATTGGCAATTGCATTTAGCTTGTTAAATGCATCCTCTAGGAAGAGATAACTTGTTAAGATTTGTTGGAAATTTAACAAAATTTAAATATATGGTAGATATCATTTCTAGTTAAAGTAATGAACAATAGATAGAATGTATATGGGTGCTTCATTTAGGCATAATGTCTGCTGGCATTTCATTATTATTTTTACATTTATACATACAAATAATTGTACATAACCATATATATATATATATATATATATATATATATATATATATATATATATATATATATATATATATATATATATATATATAACAACTTGATTATATTAAATCAACTTCACCTAAACATATATATAGATCACTACTTAAATCAATATATACTCATAGTATAAACAACCATAATCTACTTGTTATATAGTTATTGTATATACTCAAGTTTTATATTCTCATGTATTGAATATTAATTATTATTTGTTCCTACTTAAATTTCAAGCACACATAATTTTAATAACACCACCTACCTATCTAAGGTATTAGAAAGGCTCTATCTAGACAAAGCTATTCCTTTTCCCCTCTTACTTCCTTCTTATCCTCTTACTTCCTTCCTCTTCCTTTTTCCTACTCCCTAATCTCCTATTGTACCCCACTTTTATCTTTTTATTTTATTTTGCATAAATTATGAATTTTATTTAAATCTTGTCTTTCCTTTCTTTTCTTGTTTTCTTTTTTTCCTGAATAAATAGTTTCCAATTATCTTTTGGTATATATGCATTTCTCTAAGTATACTATACAATTAATTTATTTACTTTATTTCTTTTATGAGGATTTTCACATTTTTATTTTTCTAATTACTTAATAATAATATTTCTTAATAATAGATAATAAATATTAATCATAATGACCTAATTAAAAATATGGTTAATAAAAGGTCAATAATATTATTTTATCTAAAAATGGTAAATCATATTACGTAGACTAACTATGTCTTTTCAACAGTAATTGTCATTTTTGAAGTATCAGAAAGATAACTAGCTTAAGTTCTAAAACATCGTTCACATACATGTTCATGCAAATTTTCATTTCCAAAAACATGAACAAATTAGCACAACATAAACACAATCATAAGAGATTAATTCCATATAATCATTAAACTATGCTAACACATAGTTATTATGCATAAACAATTATCTAAATGCAAACAATAATCAAAATGTACTAATGTTAACCATTCAAACAATGAATATAATGAGTGATATTTAATGTGGTGTGTGTAGGGTTCTAGACATTCCTATGTATCCCCCAACACCTCCATCCATGTCACCCTCTCTGATGATGCTCTCCCTCCTCCATATTCTAAGGGATGAATCTCTCTTACATCTAACTCATGACAAGAAGGTAGTTAGTCCATAACATCATGATATATCTCATTAAATATTATTAAAATAATAAATCAACATGATTACAATGTAAAGGATATACAATACAACTAATCTGATAACAATGAAATCATGAAACTAAAACAACATACAACTATCCCATAACATCATATGACTTACAACTTAGTTAATGTTAATTAAATCAAATCTCCAACTATAAATATACATAGATAATTCAGTTCACTTAACAAGAAATTAGGATGTAATACATGATTTGATGAATATAACCATTTGACTCATGAAATAACTATGTCTATATTTCAAAACACCATTTCTAACTTCTGAGAAACAAAAAATTAGTGCAAATAAATTCTTAGGTAAGAAAATAAATTGGAAATTATTAGGCCAAATCTTTTTTATTTCATTTCTTACCCCCTCCCTATTTAGTCTTCTTCCTCTGAATTTTCATATGATTATAAAATCCTCAAAATCATCCAGATCTAACTCAAAAGCATCATCTTCAATTGTGATTGAGGTTGTTTTAGTTACAATTGTATTATTCCTAATAGCTATAACATCATCCTCCCAAGCATTTGGTTCACCCTCAATCCTAGATGTTATAGATCAACCCTTTTTTCTAGTGACTCTTCACAAAAAATATGCTAATGAATGGCCCTAGATAGGTCATATCATGCTTAGGTCCTGATTTTGAATTTTTTTAAAATTTAAATGTTTTGAATTTTTTTTTTAATTATTTGATTTTTTTATATTTTTTAAATGTTTGAAATCAGTTAAGTAATACCAATTGGCAATGGTTTCAAAAATATAAAAATGGGATGGGCCTAAACAATATAAAACATGTGTCAAGGCTTAGTGTGCATAGATGTGATAGTATGGAAATGTGGAATAATTGAAATAGATCAACATTCCCCTAATATATATGTATATAATAATAATTTATCTCAATAGTGTATATGGAGCTAAGGTTTTCATGCCTCTAATGGGATATAATCAATGTGCACTCATATGATTTGTACATGTAGATGTTTATAATCATGTAAGCTCAATGGAGGACATAAAAGATGTATAAATAGTCAATATATAAGAGTGATCAAGTATAATTACCTAAAGGATGTGCACTAAAATAATTTTAGGCTAAGTGTCATGGATGTCTAGATTAGGATAACAATCAAGAGGCAAGTGGCAATTGAAAACAAATCCAAGAGATATAATAATGGTTAATGCAAATTCATATAAGCTCATGTATATTAAAATAGAAGAATGTAATGGATGATCAATCCAAGATGATATGTAAGATAGATAATAT
Source organism: Torreya grandis (assembly GCA_037957365.1). NCBI lineage: Eukaryota > Viridiplantae > Streptophyta > Pinopsida > Cupressales > Taxaceae > Torreya > Torreya grandis. The sequence continues at coordinate 956,787 of JARHVA010001978.1, read as the reverse complement.
TTAATTTTAACCAATGATTCTAGTAACTAAATGCTTCCATGGAGTTCTTGCATTCAATATGTGACCTCCTACTAAATCATATGTTACACCACCAATGGAATATGGTGTTTATTTGTAGGTATTATATTATATTTTGAAGAAAAATATTTTATGCTATCTTATTTCTCCAAAGAAATTTCCTCTCATGAAATGGTAATAGTCACACATTCATGCTCAAATGTAACATAGTCTTGATCTTTACCCAGTGTCACCCCTATCGATCTAAGTCATGATCTTCCTAGTATTGCATTGTATTTATCCAAAGTAGGGTCAATGTGAAATATACTGAAAAAGAGTTACTAGAAAATTCATAGATCCAATGTTTCACTTATGTTTAGTAATCTTCAAAATTTTAACATCATATTTAAGAGATTTGAGAAATGTCATGATACATGCATATTTCATTAAATTTTATAATCTTAACATTGGTAAATTTCATGTCATGTATATAAGAGATAAGAATAAAAGGATCCAAATATGAGTAATTTTAATTATTTTCCTTATTTGAAACCATGCTTATAAATATATCCTTTTTAGCTATATCTTGATTTTGAACTTCTTTTTCAGAAAACCTTTCTTAAGGATGATTTCTTACTTAATTTGCACTTATTTTTATAACTTATCTTTTTGTAACTTATCTTATCATAATTTTTATTGTTGTAACATTTCTTGTTCTAATTTTTATTTTTGTAATTGTTCCTTTAATAATGTTTCCTTTTGTAATTATTTCACTTGTTCCCTATAAGAAGGAATCATAGTTTAAGTAGATTGCTTAACTATAAAAGGTGTGTTAGAATTTGGTGGTGGTTTAGTGGATGTATCTAATGTAGGATCACTAATGTTAATAACACTTATATTTTAATATTCAAGTCCCAAAAATTATCAGAATGATTCCCATGCATTATATGATAGGCACAATAGTATTTTTATTTCCTGAGAGGATGCATAGGAGGGAATGCTATCAAATTATTTTGAAGCATGTCCCTTAGAATTTCACTTGGATTATTGTGATGCTTATGAAAAAAATTGAACCATTAATTATAGATGTATTATTTTGTTTAATATACTCTTGAAATAAAACATTTTAAGGTAAAAAACCCTTGAATAGAGATGTATATATATGATTGACACTAGTATTCTTGGGATTGTAGATATGTTAAATATTATCTTAAAGTGATTTAATATTTAGACAAATTTGATTTTGGATATCCTATATGAAATTTATCATAGTAACCATCTAATATAGAAATTATTCACAAGCACAAACCCTATGAACTTCTAATTGAGTATGCATACAAAAACCCTCAATAGGATGTATGGGAGTTGGGGTAGGTTGAGGATGAATATGTTGACTACCTTTATTATTCCATACATGATGGGGATCCTACCTCATATAGTGTTAAAAAAATGAACCATGAAATCCAAAATAAGTCAATGGTGAATAATGGAGCATGATGGTAGCTAGTATAACCTTGAGGTATTGGGGGAGGAAGAACAAAATGTTTCATGCAATCCTTTTTCTATCTTGTGGTAATAATAGGTATCTAATATTGGATGTTGCAATTATATGATTTTAGGAAGGCTTGGAATTGTTAATTTTTTAATTTTATCCTTGTTAGTGTTCTTAAGTTTTATCTGTTTGATTATATGGTTGGGCAAAATGTAACATAGACAAGTGGAACAATATGAAAATAACACCTCCATGACTTGTATTAATAAATAAAGTCAATTTTCATTTATTATAGCCA
>JARHVA010001978.1:787500-950000 GCA_037957365.1 Torreya grandis | reverse complement strand
TCACTTTGAAACAAAAGATCCAAGTCCTAATTAAGAGCAATAAAATAAAATTTAGACACATAAATTTATCATAAGTCCCTTATCCTTAGTTTCTTATTCCAAATTTGTCATATTTGGAAAAAATTTACATGTTGTGTTTACTTATTTTATGATAAGAATTATACATAGAGAGTAAAACTAGAAATATTTGAATTATTTAGAATAGTTAAATAATCACACAACTATAAATGTAAAATATTATATTTATATTTCACTTAGAATATTATATTTGAAAAAATAGTATGGAAGAGAGGTATTTAGGTTATTTTGATATTTTATTACTCACTATGTTCATCATTGATGCTAATAAATGATTTGTGTCTACTCTATAATCACTCAGATCTAGAAATAGGAGATAAATCCCTCTTTTGATGTTGCCAATAAAATTGAGTTCATTATGGTGACCAGTATTATCCAGGCTCTATTGGCATTATCCTTATTTACTATGCATGTCTATGATGACTCAGACCCTTTCACATGTGCATTTAGATGTTTGTTATGTGTGAACTTGCATGTGGTTTTATGAATTAATACATGATTTATTTATATTAATTTTTAAACCCTGATCACACTTTCAACCACAAAATGACCCTTGAAAAATGGGTTTATACGTTAGGTTGGAGAGCCCAAACCACTCCCACTTGAGTAACTAAGTGTTGCATTTGTTACAATACTCCAAATATGGATTAAACTACATGTATATATTACACTTATGTGTGTGTGTAACATTGTGATTAATCTAAAATGCAATGCAATATTTGGATTTTGAAAGTTTGTACTATTCAAATTTGACCTATGTATCTATTTAGACATGGCTTTATGGATTCTTTTTTGAGGGAGATTTATATATGTATGCCTTTGTGATAATGTCTCAAGATAATGTTAATTGATTTATCAAGTTCATTAGGACTTTATAAGATGAGTATAACATTAGGATTTATTTTTATAGATAACTATTTTATATTTCCCGCTATGACTAACCCATAAAACATGTCTAGGTTCACCTAATGGGAACTTCTCAATTTGAAAAATAGTATTTGAGTGTTCCTAGACATTATTGGTAGACGAAAACTTATGTGGTAATCCACAACTATCTCACTACTGTTATTACTATCTTGTGAGTGAAAATAAATGATTTGAGATATGATGACACTTTTTTTAGGATTATGTTAGCTTTTTGCACAAACTAGCATGATCCTGAATATGAATGTATGGTGAATTAAGTTAGCAAAGACAATATATGGGTATATGAATATGATAACATGTGCATAATATTCAAATGTATGTGCAATGTCCAAGTATGCCAAATTTAATATTTTTAAAGTGTGTAATACCAAATTTAGGTGTCTACAAGTGCCCTTATTTTAGTATAGTATTGGAAATGATAGATTAAAAGGATAAAAGAATAAATTTGGTACCTATGATAACAACACTTGGTATTGATAGGCATGCCACAAATGTCTCATTTTCTCCATGAAAAATATGAAACATTCATACATAAATGTCCTCTCAAGATAAAAAATCTTAAATAATATAAATAATTGAAACACATGAAGTGGAAAATACAAGGAATCGATACACCTAAGGGTATGTGAACCGAGCTGCCACATGTTGAAATTGATTTGAGAATGCCATGGGGTTATTATGCCCCAAGGAGATGTAATCATTGAAACCATGATTTGAGGATTATTAATGTCTCAACCACCATTATATAAATTATTGATAGGATTTGAGTGATGCAAAAACCTTAACTACATTAGCTAAAATATCATAATAGTTGTCTTTTTTGAACCTTCAAGTTAGGTTAATATGTAAAGATGGAACCCAAAAATAGATTTATATATTGAAATGGAACATAAAAATAGGTTTTATCTAAAATTACCAACCATTTTATATGTAATATATATCTAAAGTTCGTACATATTACCATCATTCCCAATCAATCTAAAATCTATAAATAGAAAAATGTTTACACGAACAACATTCATGCACCAAATATGATCCACATGTACCTAAAAGTGGTATATAAGGCCATAATTTATATTTTATAGTATAATAGATTATTCCTTATTATATTTAATTTACCCCATATAAATTATATAATATAACAAAAAATATGAACTATATATATGCCATGGCCTAAGTTTCTGAGGCAAGCCCACTATATACCCCATTCTTGATATGAGGGATGAAACCTATGAATCACTCATCTCAAAGGTAATATTTTGTTGGATATTTTATTAGTATGTTCATATCATGCTTTTTTGTAAGTTTGAGTTATCACCAAAACTCATTTTTTATGCTAGTCGGGGTTTTTACACAAACACACTTAAGAAAATAAAATTGTTTGAATGAAATATGAAGATGTTCAAAATTTAGTAATATATTCCAAGATACATAAATTCACCTCTTTATACATGTGAAATAAATAAAATAACAGGAAATCTAGGGAAGAAGGAAATGCATCTTAGTTCATTTTTTGTTCTAGATTATGACAATGATCCTAAATCACCTCATAATAGGGAATAGTTCTTAGAATATCCTTGCTCTATGTTTTGACTATTTTTTCCTTCAAAATGCTTGCATCTATCCTAGATAGTTACATCGATGCCTACATCCACCTTTGTTGTAGGTGTCTGGTCCATGTCATGTACATAATTTGATCCAAATTTCTATTGAAGCTACATTGTTACTTGTGTGATTGTTTGGTACCTCTTAATGTATATGCATATGAGTGAGGTCCAACCAATGAGCTAAAATCCTAGTTTGCTTGCTTTTAACTTTTTATAACTTGGTAAAATGGGTTAGCACATGATTCAAGTTAACCTTAGTAACCCTAACTTTTACTAAGTGTTGCCTACATAGCCAATACTTTGAATAGAGCCTCAGACTTGCATGTAGTTATCCCTTCTAGGCATATGTGTGTAATTAAAACTGTGCAGCTATATGCTATTTCTCTTATAGTAACCCTTAGTATAAGTAATGTAAGAGTATAGTGATCTTTTGAGTGATTCAGATATTCAATTTAGTATTGTAATTCAATTTGATAGCTTGGAATATAAGTTATTTTCTAATTAGAAACTTGCTTGATAAAATTTATAGGTGGTGTAATTATACCATAATTGATTAACCTTTTAAGGTTTTACAATGCAAATCATATATTTAGATTAAAGGGTTGAGATGTCTAAATCAATCAATAATATGAAATAATTAAGTAATGATTTGTTATATATTTAGAACTTATTTGAATTTATAAAAATAGTAATAAATATGCATAAATATATAATTATTTAAAAAGTGATCATCATAGATTATTGGGTTTTGAAAACTAGGTTCTAGATAGTTTTTAGTGTTGTTAACAAGATTTTGGGATTTGTTTGCTCACTAGATGGTATCACCCCACCTATACAATAGCACCATATTTTTGTAGTGTCCTCAAATTGGTACTATTTTCCTCTTTTTATGACTCTTCCTATTTTCTAGGAGCACCTATGACAATGGTTTTAGCTCATATTTCTACATGCATGAAATATGGAACTTTGTGTTGTGCCTAGAAAACTTGATTTAATGTGAAAACCCTAATCATCCTTTCAAGTATGGCATGAGTGATAATTATTTTTCCATTATAATTATAGAATATACATCATCAACACCCCACTATGAAGAGAGTTTTATAAATACCAATACTCTAAAGAGAGATCAAGCCTGATGTAGTTCTCCCACCTAGTGATTGATGTCAGTGCAAGTGAATGCTAGAATGAGAGTGTACTTAGATGCCTTAAATGTGATTGAGCTTTGAAATATTTTAAATTTGGGTTTATGGATGTTGTAGATGGTAGTATATATAATTAGGGTAGAATAGGGATAAAATACCAGAATTTTTCTCAACTTGTCTTTTGTTTGAATGGGCTTTTGCATATATTTTCCGTCTAGTGAATAAGGATAAAATATACTTGTATTTATAGATATATATAGCTTGTGAAGATAATAAAATGTACTTAGGCTAAACTTATGAGGGGTACACATTTTAAAAATTATCTATTTGGGAGAGTTAGGTCCAACTTTTAGGTGATTACATTCCCCCCCTTTATACTAGAAATTCAACAAAGTGAAATGACTAGTATAAAGGAAAAAGAGCGTACTTGGACTTAACTTGGAAGTGAATCCTGTATAACTCAGTTTGAGTATGTGAATCTGGGTCTACTTATGTGAAACATGATCCAAATAAATGACCTACAATGAAGCATGTAAAAATCAGTCCTTACTTAAGAGATGATTAAAAGTAAAAGACTTTGCTAAAATAAAGTAACAGAGTAAAGCTATGTAAAGAGAGAGGAAAGGAAAGAATACATCTCATTAGGTACATGAACCAATGCATGAACCTAGTTAAAACCTATGTGTGAGAGTGTACATATTGATTATATCATTAAATAGCTTAGATTAAGTTGGTGGCTTGCTCAATCCTCATATGGATGGCTCAAGAACTTAATCTAGTTTTGACTCCATCATTGCCCATCCCTACTCAATGGATCTTGATATGTGAATAGATTGGATAAGAATATAAGTGTGTCTAACACTCTCAAGTGGGTGGCTCAATAACTCAATTAGGATATGAATCCATCATTATCCACTTGTGTGAAGTAGATGCTTCTGTAATTCAATTACACAAAGTACTAAAAGTATCAAACTAATTAAATTTAACTATGTATGTTAGCTCCACATCCACTCAGGTATATTAGGTAGCTATGGGACACTCAAGAATGCCAACCACTGTAGATGGATTAAGGCATGAATTTGGTGTAAACCTAGAATGTGATATCAAGTGTATACAACGTAGAGAATAACATGGAGTTTACCGTTCCATCTAATCAGCTTATGTGTATTTGAGTATATAAAAACTATGTGTCATGCACATGCCCCAAACCTAGTATTTGAGTATATTGAATCTAAACTAAGTATGTAATAACTAAATCTATGTAACTTAGCTGAATGTGGGATTGATCATGTTGTGCATGACGCCCCTAAATCTGAGAAATTGGTATGAATCTAAGATTAAATGAGTGTATCTAAGCAAAATATAAACATAGCTATCAAACTTGTGAATATATCTATGCAAATATATATTATATCTGATGTATTAGTTTGGCTAATCTAGACTATCATAAATATGGGGCTACTATACAGTAGTACCTTGTAGTGGACAATAGCACCCTATGGTGCTAGTATCCCAATATTGGTGTTAATGTCTTCTTGGTCTAAAATATGGGTGATTTAAACTATCATCTGAGTCTCTATTTTTTCTTGTGTCTACCCTATGTTTGATTTTTAAAACTAAACCTATGTGTTGAAATGTATTTGTGAATATCATAGTAGGAGCTTGATCTCTATGAAAAACCCCTTTAAATGTCCCCTCTTTTGAGGGTAGTTGTGAAACTTGTGTAAGAACTATCCTTAAAAGAATTATCTCTATAAAATGTGTTAGCTAGAGCATAAACATGATATTCTAATATAATGTACAAACATAACATTAGAATGTAAAAGTATCTAAGCATGAGTAAATAATTTAAGATGTATGTTGTAATATAATATTGCACAAGGGTGTCAACATATATGTTATCAATGTGTATAGAAATAAATCTGAGTAACTACCTAGGGGTATGGGGCATGATGTCCATCACGACACCTAAGTGGGAAGGGTAGATGCATAAGGTCCCTCATGGCATAAAAAATTGGTGTGTGTGTGTGTGTGTGTGTGTGTAGAAAGCAAAAACAAGTGTCATGGTGAATAAGCATAAGTAGGTACATACATACAAGCACATGAGGCATGCAAAGGTAGGATAAGTGGCCACAATATGAGTTATATGGGTACATGTCACTAAATATGATAATGAAGACATATAAGGACATGTTTAAGTGTGCACATACGTAATCAAAAATCAATTTTGGCTTAGAGACATATAGAAGGACATGTTCAAATGTCCACACATAGAAGCATGAAAGCACACATAAGGGATATGGGCACATGTTCAAGGCATACAAATAGATAAGTGGTATAAAACAATAGAGTAATGGAATATAAAAATGACCTTGAAGATGGAATAAGCATAAGAACACAATTAAATATACTCTAAGAAAATTATAAATGAAAGCATGTATGACTGTGTAGTATAAATCTATGTAGATGTTAGGATGCATATATACTGAGTTTAACTAGTGATAATTAATAAACAATCTAAGCAATGAGTAGTAATGATCAATATCAAGATATATAAATACATAAATTGGAATGTATGTCATGTAAAGATAGAACCTGGTAGTATCAACTATGTATGAGATGCCCCTAAGTGGGTGGATGTATCAAATGTATAAACTAAGATCAGTGTATATACCCCCAGTGGGTAAATGATAGCTAGTTTGGATTAGTTTAGTGGACCAGAGTCCTATATGTAATCCACAAGAAGTCAAAAATAACAAATTAATCATATGTGTATGATAAAATCAACTATATTAGGATAGCTAGCAATATGCAATATTTGGCAAGTAGTAAAAATGTAAACATAGTAATTCATACAATATATAGATTTTATGTTTTTTTATATATTTGAATATTTTTGTATTTTGACATGTTATATTATTTTTGTGTTTTCTAAGTATACACTATGTACAATCAAATGAAAATAAACTATGTACAAGTAACAAGAGAGAGAAGGAAGTATGTACAAGAGTAAGGACCATACTAAAAAATGAGTCTCATGGGAGACTCACTATCACTAGGGTTTGTGTCAAAAATATGAATGATAATCTCTCTTACAATGTTATTTCTATGTTTTAGTTGAATGTTTTTTTAGTAGGAATATGATTATTCATCATCAATGAAATAATAATATTATTTAAAATCAAAATCATGATAACTTGGAATGCTAGAGAGAATTGTCTCATACTATGGATTTGACCTTTCCGTGTTGTGATTTGGAATATTGATTATGATTTTAACCTTTGAAATTGTGCTTATTGTAGACATATGGTGTTTTAGAGGCTTTTTTTCTAAAGAACATGTTTTGAGAATTCTTTTTTGTGTAGCATGATTTTGACTTTACAACTGAGGATCTTGCTCTTTCTATAACATTTCCTCTATATCTGGATGTTTTGCCTTGATAAAATATATCTATGAATGATATGAATTAGGATTTTTGATAAATCCCAAACCTTATTGACCAATATTATTGACTGATAGAATAGGATAAGTGATGCCTTGGGCCTGTTTGCCCAAACCTTGACCACGATAATCATATTTTTGTAGATAATTTTAACCAAACCCATACCATATTGAACATTTAGCCTCATTTTAGAGAGCTATATTTGTTTGATTTATCTATGATTTCTATACTATTTATTGATTTTATTATACTTTATGAACCTTGTGTTGTTCTAAGTTATGTTTTGGTAACCATTTTTGTATTATTTCTAAATTTGACCCTTTTTGAATTGGTAGATGTGACATTGTACATTGTGTGGATGATGTGTCTCTATGTGAGTCATCTATATCCATTATCATTTGTATTTTATTTTTCAATTATAAACATGAATTGGTGTGGTGTCCATGCATTCTATGATATACACAAAAATATCTAGATCTCCTCAATAGGTATAGAGGAGCTAGGTTGATCCTTAGTACCCCACTTGAACTCTTATTTGACCATTAAATTATTTTTGAAGCACTAGTTGTATATGTACTTTATTGTGATTTATGATTTGATTATGTAACATTATTTTCCACAAATTTACTAGGTGAAGATGCATGTACACGGTTTTCACTATTATGCCTTGGAGGCCTTTGTCTTGTAAATTGATTTTCTAGTGTTTTAATATTTTCATGTAATAGTTGATTATAATTTTGTAAAATTTAAATTATCTTTCTCATACTTATAATTTGATCACACAGAGTCTCACAAGTGCAAACCCTAGTTATTTTTGATTAAACATGTAGGCACACATCCTATAGGAAAGAGGTGTGAATAGGCTGAGTATGGGGAATAGTGACATTGGTATAGGCTACTTCATCTTGTTGAGGAATGATATCATGGACCTGGTTAGAGGGAAAGTAGCTATCACCCTCATGGACATGAGGAGGAGAAGGATATTCTTTCTTGTGAATAAGATATGACATTGAAACTTGAAACATAGTTGTTAGCTTATGTGATAAATCCTTTATGTGTGTATGGGTTTGCTTGTTAATGAAATTCCATATAAGAGAAATATAACATGCTATGAGATATGACATATATTTAAATTTATATAAAGCATCATTTATACACATGTTTATGTTTTTTTTCTAATTAAAGGGAACACACATGCGAATGAAAGTATTAAACTTTGCAACAAAAAGTGATTAATGTATTCTATCATTATGATCATGATTATATTAAATATAAACTATAAAATTTATGGATCTAAAATCTGAGTTTTGGAAATAAAATTTGAGTTTAAATATAAAAGGATACAAACCCTACGTGTAATAGTTTTGATGTTTTAACAGTCTATACGAATGAGTAAGATGATTTATGGGTGAAACTATGTATGTAGTTTTTGTAACCACTCTCCATGATTCATCCTCAAGAATTACACAAGAAAAAAATTCATGTGTAATTCTTGAGGATGAATCATGGAGAGTGATTTGAAACACATTGAGAAAAAACCATGTACACAATTTCACCCAAAAATCATCTTACTCAAACCCTAAGTGTGTCTAAGGTTAGGGTTGATTTGACTCTAGGGTTTATTTACAACACATTTAAATTATATTTAACTAAATTGAAACCCTAATATGAAATTTATTTAATTAACTACATTTTCTTAAAAAAATCAAAAAATTAGAAGCATGTAACCCTGATTTATTGCACAAAATTTTGAGTTAATGCAAACTAGGGTTTGAATCAATATTCAAATTAAGTCAGGTTCACCAAATTATTTAACCTTTTAGGGTTTTAAAATGTAAATCCTATGTTTATATTAATGGACTAAGATTTCTAAATCAATCAAATAATATGCAATAATTAAGTACTAGTTTTTTTAATATATTTTAACCTTCTTTGAATTTCTAAAAATAGTAATAAATAGGCATAAATATAGACTTATCTAGAAAGTGACTGTTGTATATGATTTAAGTTCTAAAAAATAGGTTTTAGATAGTTATGAGTGTCATCAATAGGATTCTTAGATTTGTTTTCTCACTGGATAATAACACCCCACCTAGACAATAGCACCATGTTATTGTAGTGTCATCAAAGTAGTTGTAGTGTCCTCTTTGCAGGATTGTTCCTATTTCTTATGATCACCTATGCCTCTATTTTTAGTTCCTATTCCTACGTGCATAAAATTTGGAACTCTATGTTGTGCTTAGAAAAATTGATTTAGTGTACAAACTTTAATCCTCCTTACAATTAAGTCATGAGTAATTAATTGTGTGTTCATTAGTAGGATAGGTTGGACATCCTCAACACCCCGCTATGAAGAGATTTTCCTACATACCAATACTCTGAAGAAAGATCAATCTTGATGTAGTTCTCCCACCTAGTGGTTGATGTAAGTACAAGTGAATGCTAGAATGAGAGTGTACTTAGATTCCATGAATGTTCTTGAGATATCAAATCCTTTAAATCTAGGTTTAGGGATACTATATATTATAGTATGCATAAGTAGGGCATAATAGGGATCAAATACCTTAATTTGTCTCAACTTGTCTTTTGTTTAAATAAGCTTTTGCATCTATTTTCCATATAGTGAATAAGGGTCAAATAATCTTGTATTTATAGAGATTTATAACTTCTGAAAATAAAATAATGTGCTTAGGCTGACCTTAGGAGGGGCACATGTTTGAAAAAGTATCTATTAGGGAGAGTTAGGGAAAAAGATAGTAGCATCTAGTTGGGGACACTAGAGACATATGGATGTAGTGTCCCAAATGTGGCACTAATATATACCTAGTAGAATGTTGAGAAAATTGGGTTGGGATATGATAAAGTTGTCCTAGGAATGTGTTTTGACTGACTATAACTATTTGTGGTCTACACAATGAATGAAAAAGTGTGGCAAAGGATTTAGGATAGATCTAGTGCTAAGCTAGGAAAAGGCTAACTCAATCAACACTCTTCTCATCCAAATACCACTTTTAGGTTATTACAAGAACCATTGTATATATAAGGATCTCTTTATTTTAAATTAGGACCTAGTGGCCCATGAATATATGACAATATAATGAACAAAGGGGGCTAAAAAAATGATAAAAAAGGTGAAAATACATAAAATTGTAAAAGTAAAATTATGGACACTTGTGTCAATGCAAGAGTCTAATATGGATGCATGTGTACATAGGCTAAAAACATAGATATAATATAAAACACTGGTAAGGATCATTGGGATACACTGGCTAAAATATAATTTGACAACATATAACCCCATAAGGGAAGATAAATAAAGTGAAAAAAGATGAAACTGAAGAGTTCCATATGAGACCATGACACTAGATATCTAAATATTAGTCAATAAATGTATACTTTCAAAAGGATATGAAAACATGTTATTAAATTGTGCTTGTACCAAATATGTGTATCTATGTTTTCCCCCACTTTAATCTAGTAATGCATAAAACTAAAATTACTAGTTTGAAGGAAAATAAAATACATACCTTGGTGTGTACAACACACTTCTTCAATTGAAATTTATTTTAGTATTACCTATAATAAAGGGTATGTCACAAAGTAAGCAATAGATATAATCTATACATGAAAAATAATATAAAGTAACATAAAGAAAGAGCATGGATATAATACACCTATGTATGTGATATGTAGTAATGGCTCTGGAATGTTTCAAAATAGATAAGTATAAGGGAACTTGTAACCTCATCCATATTCTATCTAGGAATATGAGTGAGTTTAGAATTGGTAAAATGGGTTTCACCTTAGTGGTGTTGCATCTAGAGTGGGGAGATTTGGGAGGTATTCATACTCCTGACCTGAGATAGGAAGAGTAGTGCTTCGACCATCAATAGTATCATTTCCCAACCAGCACAACTCAAGTTTATTACATGGTAAGAATGTATGATTTAATCACTCCAATCTATAAATATAACCAAATGCTACATGTGGATATGGCTCAAATAACATTCTATAACAATCTAAATTGGGTGTTAGTATATGATGTGATAAATTCCATGATATAGTAGCATTCCATAATGTGATAAAGATACATGATAATCTAGTGAATTTTTAAGATATATCAATGTCTAAGTATATAGAAAAAATTAACCCTTGTGCATGCCTCTTGTCATATATGGTTTTGCATAAGTACCACTACTATGTTATCTATGTATAATGGTAATACCAATGTATATAATATGGACCCAAATATATATATCTAGACCATGTATTGTGATTGATATATGGAGAGTTCTAGCATGGCATAAGTATGGAGTAGATGTTTCCATGTCATTCCCCCACCATAATATGTATAATATGATAACTATGTGGAATTTGTTTTTCTAAAATATGCCCCTAATGTAATTTGGATATACTGAATAATGAATAGATGTGAAGGACCTATTCTCATAACATGCCTCCATTGAATCTAAAACTATGAGTGTGTGGAAGTAATGTCTTTATGACATGTTCCCATTTATATGCCCCCCTTTTAGGAGGATGGGCAATAAAATCTACTATTCACCTCATCATGAAAGGAAAAAGTGGCAATGTCATGTATATAGGTGTATAAAATACAAATTTTTACATTGATAGTGTTTGTACATAAGAATGTAATATATTTTTGGAAACATTTGTAATTTGGAATAAAAATTATGCAGAATCACAAATCTAGGTGATTTTTGGTATTTATTAAAATTTCACACATTCAATATAATGTGAAAGTGCTCATTACCTATATCTAAACATAACACATGATTTTTGAATCTAGACAACTGATACCAAAGATATGTGTATTTGAAGTGCTTATAGAAGGTATATTTTATGAGATTTGAAAGGAAGTTTTAATTCATTTTCACTTGGAATATCTTGAAAATTTAAGTGCTAAGTAAGAAAAATAATGCCTATAGTAGAGCCCCATGACCACTATGCTTTGAGGTACTCTAGATAACCTTAACCATCTAGGATTTTGATGAGTTGGTAAGTAAGTACAAGTGTGAATTGCATGGTAATTTTGAAATTTTGTCCTTTTAAGTAGAAATTTTTGTTTTTTCATGGGTCGAAGGACACTTTTTTTGAAACCTTGGATAATAGTGTCAATGCATCGATATTAGTTTCCAAATTTAGATGAAATTATCTTACATTTCTATCCTAGGTGATGTTAGCATATGAGACTAATATCATTTTACATTTCTTATTTTAAAATATAAAAAATAAAGTTTATTATTGGAATATGATAACTAATAATTTATTTATTTATTTTTGTTTTATAGAAAGATGTACATATTTGGGAGTTCTAGCATGGCAAGCATTTCTCCATGCTAAAGGATCTAGAGTTGGATGTGGTAAACTAGGCCATTATTGATTAGGCTAGTTTAGGCCATGTGGCTTGATTATGGTAGATTCTTTATGACATCCACCTTCTCATGGATTTATCTAAAAGGTAGAACTTGAATACTTTTACTTTTTGGATTCCAATAGTTGGAGGATGTGTAACATATTTTTTGATTACCTATTAGAGGTGAGGGAACATAGGTTATAAGAGATGGTAGTCATGGTTAAATGTAGTGATCCCATATATATGTTACTAGGTAGAGAGCACTAGATGTAGATCCAAGTAATAAAATTTGCTTTGATAGCATTATCAAAGGTGATGTTATGTAGTTGTAGAAGTTTATTTGTGTATTTTTGGCTAGTGGCATGATTACAATTTCATATCATATGTATCATATAATTTTCCATATTGAGTTAGAGGGTACTATATATTATTGAGTTCATACCAGACTAGCCCATTTATATAAATATGTGTAATTATTTACACTGGAGAGTTGTGGTGGTAGTATTTGAGCTAGTACCTTACTAAATGTGTGGGATTACAAGCATATTGTATTATTTTGGCCCCATCCTCATATTTTTATAGATATGTGGGTAGTCCCCCATAGTAGGTTTCATACCACAATGGAGTACCAAAATATTTTGGATAGATTAACACTAGACCAAATTACATCCATTTATGGTATTTATTATGTGACCTAAGGATGGGCATAAGCTTCAGAGGATCCAAATTAGCATGTGGTTCATTGATTGGACTCCTAGTGTATATGATTTATTCTAGTATGAACATGTTGTAAAATAATTTGGCATAGAATATAGGGTGCCATCATTGTCATACCCATGGAATCATATAGTATGGAATGGGCATAGGCCCAATGATATACTAACATTGACACCTATGGATCTATCCCCATGTCCTGGTGATGAGATATATCCCACGGTTCCCCTAGTTTTATAGGATGATATGGGGTGTATTGATGGTTATATGTATTGGTGGGTAGGGGACCACTAGCTAGTATTGTTTTCAGTTAAATTTGCACCACCTAGTGACATACCTATGGCACAGGAAGATGTAGGATGATATGGAGGTGGTGGTGTTCCTATGAGACCAACACTTGTAGATACAATAGCTATTAGATCCATATTTAAGTACCTTACTTTTATTTTGTATTAAATTTGATATAATCTAGCATAGTAGAAGTATCTAACTTGAATTCTTATATGTCTCACCTGTAGGTAATGAGGTGTGGGATATCATGGTAGATAGTGTGGTGTAGACCCTTACCATGAGTGTACCTATGGACATAGCTAGTGAGGGGTTTATTAATATATTTTTTGACATTGTGAGTGCCCATGCACCATTTTTTGATCTTGTATCAAGGGTTATGGATGTATATCTTACCATAGCCATTAAGCATGGAGAGTTGCATGTTGAGGTAGATAAATGAGACATCCCACAATGTAGTGCCACTAAAATATTGATGGTTCTATTTGATTGATATAACACTCTATGACATGAGCATGAGGAGATATTATTATAATTAGGTGCATATAAGGAAAGAGTACATGAGTTTTCTTGAACACGGGGACCCATAATAGACCCAACTGCTTCCACATCAAGAGGTGAAAGGGTGATGGATATATATAGTTATGATGAGTATACACTTGAGGGTATTCCCCAAACATATGGTTGATATTTTTATTTATATAAACTTTTTAATATTTTGATATATATATGACACTCTTCACATGGTTTATTTCACTTCATACAGATGTGCATTGTTTAGTTATGTGTGAATTTTGCATAGTTTATTTACATTTATTTTCAATATTCAGATTCAAATATAATATATTACACATCTATATGAAATATGTCAATTTAAATAAATTATTTTCACTTTTATAAATAATAGAGTGATCATCATATGTAATGGAACTTGGTTGGAAATAAGAAAGCTCAACAATAATAATCATGTGGTAATAAAAATGTTGGTTTTTATTTTATCACTGACTCTAAAGTATATCAATAAATATCATGTGCATCTATATTAATTGGTTTAGTTACCCAAATATATTATTTAAGTACACATACTTCTTGTGTTCCTCTATTAAGGATCTAATCAACCAATGGTTCCTTGGTACGATTAGTGTGAGAGAGATCGGTCTTTGTAGAGGGTACACTAGGATGACTTATACTAGCAATCATATTTTGTAAAGGTTGATGGACCATGTGTTATTCAAAAAGATCAACATGGGATGTCTCGATCCTATTAGGGTAACCTATAGAAGAAGTATGTGAAATAGGTCTAGATATGTCTTTTTGAAATGCAATAATTTTTCTATCAGTTAACCTTGTAAGATTTTGCTCAAACATAAAACACTTATTATCTTAGTGCCCATTTATACCATGGTAGGTGTAAAAAATTTTTCCTTTTACCTTTTCAAATCTATCTAGTGGATAATGATTAGGAGGATGCTTTATCATTTATTTATCCAATAATGCATTAAATATATCATGTGGCCTACCTGGGTAACAATCAAATTGAAATGATTGCCTTTTTGTCAAGGCATATGATTCAATTATAGGTGATACACAATAATTATATTATTTTCCTTTGTTCATTACCTTTACTACATATTCATTAATATGCACTACTAGTTTTTCAAGTGATTCATGACCCTTCTTAGTTTATTTTTCTACTTTGAAAATGTTATTTGTACCATGTTTTCCTTTAGGTGGAGTAGGTAAATTTATTTTTGTATTTATTTTAAACACATGCATATTTATTCATAACCCAATATAAAGTTTCAAATGAATTAAAAGGCTTATACAATGTTATTTATTTAAGAGAAGAAAGAATACCCTGACTAAATATAAATTGCACTTCTAAATCTGAGGGGGTATATTTTAAGGAATATAATATATCCTTAAATATTATAACATATTATTGAATGGATTCATTCTCATTTTGTTTTAATACTTGAAAATTTTCTAATGGTAACTTAGGTATGATATATCGATGAAAATTTGATAGGAACACATCTTTGATTTTTTTGAATATGGATAAGGAACCATTTGGGAGGATATAAAACCAATCAAGAGCCTCTTTATCTAAAATTAAATGGAAAGAATTTAATAGCAAGGGTCCATCCTTAGCCTAATTATCAAAATAAACTATATATTATGTCAAATTATATCATGACCTCCTTGACCATTAATGGAGGATAAGTCAGGCATGATAAAGCTTGAAGGGTAAGGAGATTCAAAACACATCTCGAGCAAGAGGTTCTTAATTTAACATATTCTCCTCAAAATTATGCTCATGGGAGGATACTTTAAACTTAAGGGTATTCATTTTTTGTTGAAGGTATCTTATGGTATTCATAATATATAGCATATCACAAGTAGAGATTGGTGAAGAGGTTGAAGATGTACTTATAAGTTGTAAACTGCCATTCATATGAAACATAGGAGTTATATATTCTTTAACACCTTCTAAAATAGGATCATCACATGGTTGGGTAATATTTTCTAAAGGATACCCATGGCTAAAGATACAAGTATATCATTTTGGATAGCATGAAGGTTGATATCATTATCGTTACAAGGTGATATATTATTTGAAATTTTATGATATACAATAGGAGTAGGGGAAAGAAATTCAATTGTAAACACATGCCCCTTTTGAGTAGAAATGGAAAATTAGGGAGGAAAAGAAACATTTTATACCTTATTTACAACATTAGGAGAGGGAAAAATGTAAGTTTCACTTTTATTTGTACTTTTTAAATAAGGGAGAGAAAATGCAATGTTAAATTTGATTCTATTTGATCTATATGACTTGAACTATGAAAGATTTGAATAAAATGTACTTGTAAATTTAATTGTATCTCCAAATACTACATTTTTTATATCCAATTTCTTAGGACTTTCACATGCATTTTCATTTTTCCATTCAGTCAAGAGAGGAGAGGAAGTAATACAGGTATTGTTTTCATTACAATTTTGAGAAAGATACGTAATTTTTCTATTTTAATTTAAGTGATAGAAGTAGTACAGGTATTATGCTCATTACAATTTTGAGAAAGATAAGTAATTTTCTATTTTCATTTAAGTGATATAAATAAGTGATTATATTTTCCATATCAACATCACTTTGACAAGAAGGCACACACTCAATTCACTCAACAATTTCATTATTGGAAATAGGAGAGGAAAAATAAAAATTTTCAACATTTACATCATTGGAAGGAGAAGAGAAACATTCCATTTTTATGCATCTAGATAATGTATGCATATGACATTTTGACTTACAATATTATGAATGATAACCTCTTACTTATCTATTTATCATTTTTTTCCAAGGCACTAAAAAAATGTATTGTTATTGACTTTTTAGACCCTTCAACATCAAAAAAATAAGAAACATGATAACTAGGATCCACATACCTAAGAAGAATAAGATCATACTCATAACCATATGAAATAATGCTATGATCATTACCATGTTCATTTATACTTGAATTTTTATCATTAGTTATTTCATTGTCATAATTGTAATCAAAAGAAAAGGTGTTAGCTTATTTTTGATATGCCATAATATCTTCATATGAAATACATTGATCATCAAGATCATTGAGCAAACTATCAAAAAGATGAGACTTGGCATGAAATATAATAAAGGAATCCATAAGGACTTTAGCTTATAACCTAATGTAAAATAAATAAAGCAAAAAGCCTAGAGTAAGAAGATAAATAAGCATGCCTTAATATATGCCTATAAATAAACTATATCTAAAAAATTGATACAAATATCTGAAATAAATTTTTTGAATAAGTATAAAACCCTAACATGCAAATTAGGGTTTTGTTCAACAAATAGAGGATGGGTTCACTAGAATGTTTTATGTTATTTGGGGTATTTACACAAACACACTCAAGTAGATAAAATTGCTGGAATGCAATATTAAGATGTTCACAATTCATTAATATAAGCCAAACTACATAAATTTGATTAGTTATACATGTGCAATAAATAAAATACTAGATAATTTAGGGAAGAAAGAAATGTATCTCAGTTCATGTTCTATTCTTGATTGTGACAATGATCTAAAATTGGCTTATGATAATTAATAGTGTTATAAATTTATAGTGTTCACAATATTAATGTGTGGTAAATAAAACTTATTATTGTGATATGTGTATATAAGATAATGGTTATATTGGTTATACTCGTGACTATTACCATTATTTATTATTAGTCCTCCCTATTTATTAGGAGGTTGTTTGGCTATCTCAATAGCTATATAATAACCATTGTATTATTTGTATATAATGATAAATATAATATATTCATTGCTTTATTAATCCTTGTGTGCTTATCAAATTCATGCTTTGTATCAATTGAAACACTGCATAATATTCATAGATTATTAACAATGGTATTAGAGCAGTATGGGAACTTGAGGCTTGAATGAGGCAGCTCTAGAATTGATCTCCATTGACCTTGTATGGAACATTTTTTTAGTTTCATTATTATTTAGGTTTTTCAACATCTTACACAAGGTGTTCTGAGTAGAGGAAGATATTTTAGATTCATTGTTGTTCTTCATGGATTTGAAGTGATTGGTGTTATAAAAGCTAAACTAGAGACAATCTTCCTAGGATAGTTTTGTGTGTTGATATTTATTCATATAGATAACACAACCTTGGTATGTCACCCTTCAATTTTTTGTTGTTGAGGATTATATTAAAGAAGATGAGAAGATAGAAGGGTTTCAATGATTAAAGATATCATTTTAATTTCAAAATTTATTAGTGT
Source organism: Torreya grandis (assembly GCA_037957365.1). Taxonomy (NCBI): domain Eukaryota; kingdom Viridiplantae; phylum Streptophyta; class Pinopsida; order Cupressales; family Taxaceae; genus Torreya; species Torreya grandis. Next base: position 931,609 of record JARHVA010001978.1, on the reverse strand, counting down.
TTGTATTCCATCAGACCTAAATTTTATTTATTTCCTCCTAGTCCTTACCTACTTTAGATAGGTGATTTATTATTAAATCTACTTTTACCTCAATGCCCAAGTGGGGATATCATATATGTTGAGTTTGAGAAAAAGTGTGAGTAGTAGTGATGAAATATGAATCAACAGAGATCCACACCTACATGCAGATCAAAACTCATTCATTGAATCTCTTCTTTATCCAACATGATGGACTTCTCAAGTTTGTATACTTTTTAGGTGTTTATGTTCATTTAATTAGTATCTAGGTTGAGTCATCAATGGTATACAATATTTTATGATTTTCTAATATAGTATTTTATTTTTAATTGGTTAGTAAAATCTAATATTTAATTAAATTATTAAAATTAGAGGTTAAGTGTACTCCATGTGTCATTGTATGTTGTTAGTCACCAAAGAATCATATTTTTTAAAGGATGTATTATCAGTGGAAAATGATGTCCTATTTTTGTCTAGGGTCATAATGGATAAAATGAGTAAAAGAGAAGACAAAAAGAAGGAAAAGCAAAATGAAAAAACTTGTAATACCCTTCTCAATCTCTATAGTTTTTTCTCCTTAACATGACATCATGTGGACTATTGGTGTGTTGAATGTGTCCTTGTGCATAACGTGTGAGTGAGATATCTTGTGGTTAGTTGTTAGTCTTGATTTCATTACCTTGTTGTGGTGAATTGGAATCATATTCGTTATGACTCATGTAGGACCACATTAGACTATGCATGTTTAATGCTAACAATAATTAATATTATTGATTGTTGTGTTGCTTATGCTTTATAGGGGCTTTTATGTTGTTGAGTTACTATTGATAGGTATATCCCTTTGAATAGATTTATGTTAGTTCAAACACATTGCTTGAACACTTCAAGTGGCCATGTTATGTTAAGTTGATTCCAATTATTTGACTTGTTTCTTTCTTGGTGTTTTGACGACAAAATCTACTTTTACCATGGGAATAATAACATAGTTATAATTTTGACTGAGCCCAAGTAATATTTATTAATGGACATAAATAATATTTTATATAAATACATATTTATATAAAGATATGCATATTAAAATAATATTATGTATATAAGTAAATTAAATGAATAAATATACATATTTATTCAAAATCTAGATAAATAAATAATTTTGAATTAAATATTTCTATTTCTATATTTGTACATATTAATATACACATTTAAAATAATGTTACTAATTTTGTAATAAGATTAATATATTTAGTTACTTGATATTCTTAATATAAAAATTAATTTAATCAAAGTAAAGATCAAAATAATGACAAACCCATTAATGAATTAAAATAATTTAAAAAAAAAGTGAAAACCCTAATTCTAATAAGAAAATAATAAAATGAGCATAGATTTTCCCATTAAAAAGTTGACCTAATGGGAGAGAAACTATTTTGGAGATTTTCCAAGGAGAAAAATAGGTAGAGAGAGAATGAAGAATGAAGATGGAGGAGAAAGGAGTGGTGAAGGAGAATGAAGTAAGGAGCTTCAAATAAAATAGGCCAGGGGTTTCTTCCTCTTTTAATCCCTTAGTTTTTCCAAACTAATGAGAAAATTAAATATTGTATTTTAGTTATAATTTTATTCAAAAATCTAATTATTTTCTTGTGATAATTTTGTTACTAGTTGTAGGAGCTATACTCTTCTGAGTCATATACATATACATATGTATATGTGTATGTGTATGTGTATGTTTATGTGTGTGTGTGTGTGTGTGTGTGTGTGTGTGTGTGTGTGTGTGTGTGTGTATATGTATATGTATATGTATATGTATATGTGTGTGTGTGTACATATGTATATATATATATATATATAACATATACATATATATATATATATATATATATATATATATATATATATATATATATATATATATATATATACATATACATACATACACACACATATGTATATATGTGTGTGTGTGTGTGTGTGTGTGTGTGTGTGTGTGTATATATATATATACACACACACAGTTTACTAAGTCTAACATAGAAGGGCATAATGGCAATAACCCAATAAATTTTAAGAGGATTATTCCTCTTGAAATTTCTTGGGTTATTTCCATTATGCCCTTTAGGATTGGGCATAATAAATTTTTTATTTTCTTTTAATATATATTTTATGTATGTACACACACACACACAGTTTACTATGTCTAACATAGAAGGGCATAATGGCAATAACCCAATAAATTTTAAGAGGATTATTACTCTTGAAATTTCTTGGGTTTTTTCCATTATGCCCTTTAGGATTGGGCAAAATAAATTTTTTATTTTCTTTTAACATATATTTTATGTATGTATGCATTTATGTACATCCTATGTATACTGTAAATGCCAATGAAATTATTGTTAATTTTATTAATGTTATTAAATTTTATATGTGTGTGTGTGTGTACGTATGCATAAAAAATATGAATGGATTTTATATTTTAATATTTTATTTATTTAAAAAAATTATATTGGATTTTATGGGGGGAGGGGATCAGTTAAGCCATCCCAACCCCCTCTTATAATAGGGAGGGGAGGGGGATGACCAACCGGCCTACTCCCAATCCTGCCAGGCAAGCCTTGGTAATGACCATGATCACAACCTCGGCCTTAGGCCCTAACCATCAGCCATGGGCCACTAGCCACCAACTTGTTAGGGTTAGGCCTTGTTAAAATAGAATAAAATACATGAAATCATTGGTTTTATATTTATTATTACTTATAAATATAATGTTAGGTTTTTTATATGTATATGTGTGTGTGTGTGTGTGTGTTACTTTTATGTTATATTTGGTAAATATAATTCGGTTCTAGTAGATATATTAGTATAAATACAAATGTGAGTTGTATTTTTTTAAATATTAGAATGGAGTTTTCATTATATATATATATATAATATATATATATATATATATATATATATATATATATATATATATAAGTTTTACTTATGCATGCATATAACACACAAGTAGTAGATGAAGGTGTAATTAGTATGGTTTAATGGACTCAGGTTGAAATTTTAAAATTAATAAATAATTAAGCTTAAAGGACTAATTGGAGAAATCTATAGAGATAGTACAGAGATTTTAAGTTGAGGCCATTGCCTGAAGTGTTAATTTAAAGGAATCTAAGAATGACACTAAATTAGATGCTCTCCCAATGAAAGTGTTTGGATTAAATCCCTTTCAGATAAATCTTTAGTTAGGAAAGTTTGTATATATATATATATATATATATATATATATATATATATATATATATATATATAGGAAAGTTAAATCGAAGCTTTATCAGTTAGGTTCGATTGTGGATACCTTGGGAAATGTGATAAAACTGGTTTCCACTTTAATAAGTATGTGATGATTTAACTCCTATATCATGTAATTAAAAAAAATTCATGAATAGAAACCAATGTAAAGGGTCCATATGTTTTCTTGTTCACACTTAGGAGGAGCTCAGAAATTTAGTTTTCTGTAATGTTTGTACAATTCTCTTGCTATGGTAGTATTGTTCGTGATAGTGTAATTCAATTATTTAACATTTTGTATTGGTATTTTATGTTATTATTGTAATAAAATGGTAATTATCTATATTGGTTTAAGGATGAGCTTGGGTATAAATCTAATAACTTTCATCTTGTTAAGATCAACCCTTCTTGTTGCTTAGTATGTGAGTTATCATAATATGTTATGTTTTTTTGCTTAAATATTTATTTAATGTGTCTATTAATTTATAAAAATAAAGTATTTAGAAGGGAGGAATATCTTGCTCAGCTTTTTAGCTAATCCATTATTGTCTATGTCATAATTCAAGAAAAGGAGAACTAGTTAAGTTTTCATAAAGATATTAAATATTGTTGTTATTATAGATGTTTATAAAAAAAGTTATTGTTTAGTATTAGTTTATCCCAAAATTGTGAGAAAGTTATTGTAACCCAAATTATATAGGATATAGGTTTTGAATAGTTGTAACAAATTTTACTATTATATTATATTGTGCTTGTGTTAGCTTGATTGGTTAGAGCATTAGTATAATCTTGTAATACTCTCATTTTGAATTGTGATAAAAATAAAGCTTCTCGTGTTTCAACAAATGAATTTTGTAATTATTATAAATCTGATTTGGCATTGAATAGTCCTTAGAACCCTTGTAAATTTTGGATACACTATAGGAAATTTTTAATTAATCTTTAATTTGAATAATTGGTCTGTAGAGTTTCATAACTGTAGGTCTAATATGGGTGATTGGTAAATTGAGAAATTAAGTATTCAGGTAGTGAAATTGAATTGATATAGTCATGGTTTAAAAAAAAATAGTAGTAAAAAACACTTTTGTAACTAAAAGAATGTAACTTACACAAATAAAATTGGAAGAACCATAGGCTTATATATCTAGATTTATCATACACTCAAAACAAGTAATGTAATAATAATGACGTAATATGTTATACAAGAAATTATCTTGAGCACTAAATCATGTAATGACTTTATTGTTACTGGAAACATAAAAATTAGATCAAGCTTATTAAATTGAAAATTGGCTAAAGTTAGTTAGAATTTGATTCAGATAAACAATTGTACTAGTCAATTTGTATAAACAAAAGCTTGGAACCCTTACATCTATCCTAATAGAATTAAAATCAATGAATTATATTAATATACCTCATCTGTTAGTTATTTGATAGAACCATTTCTAGAAAAACTGTCAAAAGTAATCTCTTGATAATTTATTTTAGCTTTCAAAACCCCTTCAAAAACACCCTGGCAAAAGAAGCTAGACTAATAGTATCTCAGATATGGGGGTTGATAGTGTTTCCTTTTATGTTTAAATTAGCATAAGTAACTTGAAATAACTAGAAAATTATTGTTTACTATATTTAATAACTCTTTTCCAATTTAAATTTATACAATTTTTGTTGTTTTGATTTTTTATTTGCAAAGTCACTCTATAAATGGGCTCAAATTAATAAACAAATGTGACATTTTCTGAAACTACATATTTTAGGCTCTATAATTATATCACATAAATTGATATCTATAAACATAAATTTTATACCTCATTCTAATACCTTCTAGTGGATCTAACTCTAGAGGTATTTGACAATTTTCTATAGCTGATTTATTTTACAACCTATGAAGTCATTTCAAATTTGAGTTATCAAAAATAGATATAATAATATTTAAGTGAAACTGGTAATTGTTAGTGATTATTTTCACCTTTAAATTATCATAGAAACTTGGGTATAATAATTTTGGATGATTTTACTATTTTTAATGAATTAATTCCAAACCCAGTTTATTCAAGAAATTACTTAGCAAAAACACTTATGCGTTAAAACTCATTTGGAACGCTAAGTTATTTTATCATTTAAATTAGTGGGGATTACTTTATTTAAGTTTATAATGGTATATTATAGATAATAAAATATATATTAACTTCCATAAATAATTTTTACCTTCTAGGGGTATTTTATCCATCACCATTTGATAGGCGATTTAACAAAATTATAACTTGATTGTGAGGTGAGCTAGTCAAGTCTGGATGCACCTTGGTTGGATAATTCCACTATGACACGAATGATTAACATTGAATAATGTAAATATGGGTATTATATTTATTTTATTTGAGTTTGGGATAATTAGAAGTTTGGTTGCTTACATAGTTTTATCGTACTTATAGTTGTATTTTCAAAAAACTAGGTGTCAATAGACCATTGATAGATCATATTCCATACCATTTAGGATGAGCTTCAATTTTAATTTTATTAGTCCAAGATATACCTAATATCACTTGATAATTAAATTTAATTCAGTATTTCACACTAATTTTGGTGTAGTCAACACAGCTTAGTGACATCTAGCTAGTCGAATGTCTTTATACTTTTTATTTTCTGAAATAAAAGGTGAGTGTCCATGTTACATATAACATACCTTGAGTGTGTTTGTATAACTTTAAGGTTTACTTTGCCTATGGATGATGGATTATAATATGTGTGTAGTTAATATGCATATTAATATGGTTGTGTTAATGGTTGAACTGGTATTTATGTGGGGTTAGTTTTACACAAGAGAAAAAAAATTAGTAGCATTTTTATGGATTTTATTTGGATGAAAAAAATTTGGGTGTTATATTTTGGCATTAAAACATGGTTAAACATTGAGATATTTGTATTGTTTGGTGTTTTGATACGTGCATTCTATAACTTTTGCTCATGTGTGTACAAGTGGAATGGAATGGTGAGAATGTACATATTTTCAGACATGGACTATGTTGGGAATCCTTGAATTTTGGTTGTAAGATTCATCCAATTGTTGGATGGGAACATCTTGTTAGAGAGAATGCACTTGTTATTTATTTTCTATGGTGATGGAGAATCTAGCCATTATGAACCACTGGACCCTAAAGTGAATATAATGATATAATGATGAAGTTTTATGGTTGATTATATTGATCGCATGTCTCATTAATAGATGTTATGTTGATCAATTTTTGCTATTTCTTGGTAGAATATATATATATATATATATATATATATATATATATATATATATATATATATATATATATATATATATATATGGATTACATGGTAAATATCTACTTTAACATATTCTCCATATACTTTTAATGACTATGTATTGATTTTTTGAGTGGATATGACTCTAATAATAGAATGTGTATATAGTTAACAATATGATAAAATTGATTATTTCAAAATCAAACTATCAGCAATGATAGATCTAAGTTAGCATGCTCTAGTTAGTGTTTCATTATTCATCTTGGTTAAATGTAAGCTATGAGATTATAAAGAGGCCTTTTTATATTATGTTGTAATTACAAAATTTAGTTAATCTTAGTGTATTTTTAACTTTGTGCATGTTGTTTGTTATATAGCTATTTGGTACCTAGTATGGTTTGGATGCCTTACATTTTAAATAAGAGTGTTGTAAGTTCTAACCTTGTCCTCAAATTAAGTATTTTGAACCTCGCATGTAATCTAAAGTTTGAGATTAAGTGTGTAGATAGGATATTGATAGATTGCTTTTGTGTCCCCCTCTTCATTATGAATAATGAATGTACCTTCCTACTTATGAGAGAATTAGTAAGTTGTTTAGTTTTTTATTGAGATGACTATTTATATTGTGATTATAGCTAACATGGGTGTTCGTTTTAGCATGAAATAATAGTTGTAAGTGCGAGTATCATTTTTATAATCTATGTGATTACTCTACTTTTGACACAATACTTGAGATTGAACAATTTTATATCTTTGTGAACCAATTATGATAGTGAAAATATCAAGATATTTACATTAGTGATATTACATGGGAGTTATCATCACATATTATTAATTTACAATAGAACAAGATAAATAAGATTGAACATAGTAGTTTTTTTATAAAATAATTTGTATTAAGTACAATAATAAAAAATGACATATTATTTGATTAGATACTTATATATCAGATGATTCAGAGACTTTGGGATAGTTGGTAGACTTTTTGGTGTAATTTTGGCATTGGGTGTTAAGCACGAGGTTTATATTTGGTCTATTTTTATACAGTTACATTAGTACTTGTTATCAAGAGGCATAGAAAGGATTACTATTGTTCTTGTTTCTCTTACCTTTGGGAGGTAGTCGAGTCTTATTTTATAACCTCTGGGAGGTAATTATGTTTCTCTTTTGAGAGGTATATGGAGGATGATGTGATATTTTCTCCTACCTCGGGGAGGTAGTCAAACTACTTTTGTTCTCTCCCCTTTGGAGTTGATTAAGTTTTATTGATTCCTTCTCCCCTTGGGTGACTTTTATAGTCACATAGTTTGATTAATGTGATGTTTTTGATTTTTCCTTTGAGAACCAACACTAATCCTTAAACTTGAAGTTGCATTTTAATTGTTATTTTAGATTTTTGAACATTTATAAGTTATTATATTGAAATTGAAGTAAATGGATTTATATTTGATTGCAATTGAATTGAATTTTGTTTATTTTGATGACTTGATAATTGTGACTTGGACTTGTTTTGTTTGAGTGCCAACTTCCTTTAAATTTGATTTACAATTTTTTTTAATTTATTTTTCTGATTTCATTGGCTTATTGACTTTTAAATTGATTATTTTCACATTTATTCTTTAAAAAACATTATGATATTTTAATTTTTGATGAATGTTGATATATATATATGTTGTAATGTGCACAGTGGAAGAAGAAGTAGCTTGAAAAAGCTATAACGTCAAGATGGGAACCTATGTGAGACAAGTTTGTGACACCATCCTTCCCAACCACTAAACATGGTGTTGATTATATATGTGTGTGTGTGTGTGTGTGTGTGTGTGTGTGTGTGTGTGTGTGTGTGTGTGTGTGTGTGTGTGTGTGTGTGTGTGTGTGTGTGTGTGTGTGTGTGTGTGTGTGTGTGTGTGTTTTGTGTTGATTATATATATATATATATATATATATATATATATATATATATATATATATATATATATATATATATATATATATATATATATTATGGCCATTTATTTGGGAGGTCTAAGGAGGCTGAAAGGTCTAAGGAGTGAATAAAGAGGTATTGTGAGGTCTAAGTAGTTGGGAGGTCTACAAAGGTTTGATGAGATGATGTTGATGATGTAGTTGATAAGACTATTATTCTTTTCACATTAGATTTTTCTTGATATTGTTCCAATATTATATGCTTTATTATATGAATTGATAGTCATTTCATTGTTAATTATTACAGAGTGGATACAATATTATATTATGGTGCATCAATGATTATACTCTTATTAGTGATATTAATAGTCCATAATATCAGTTGGTAGTGAATATGATATATGAAAATTCTTTAGAGTTATGATATTTTGTTCATTAGGTACAACATAACAATATGTTTTAGTTAACAATCAACTTAGCATTGTATAGCTAAGTGGTATTACAATAATTACATTGGTTTCATGTTTTGAAACTATTTTTCTTATCTTTATTGTACTATGAGATGGCACAAGGGTTATTTGGAATAGGAACTTATGTTATATCATATCATAGTATTGGTAGTAACGTTTTAATGTTATCACTTTTTGTGAGTGTTTGGAAAGTAGCTATTTGAGTTTTAAAATATCAAGAGGGTTTGCTTTGTAGTAGATTATTTAAATTGTTGAGCACGTGGTGGATTCCACTACATGAATTTATTTTGGAAGCATCGAGGGTGATGCCTTTTTCAAGGGTATTGAATATAATATGCTTCTCAAGCTCTAGAATTTTTTCTCATTAACATGATATCATGCAGACTACCAATGTGTCAAGTGTGTCCTTGTGTGCGAACGAGATGTGTTATGGTTATTTATTAGTGTTATCCAGTTACCTTGTTTTGGTGACTTGAAATTAGGGTCATTGTGACTCATGTAGAATTGCCTTAGGTTGTGTGTGTTTAACACTAATAACAATTTGTATTATCACTTGTTGTGTTACTTATGCTTTCTAGGGGTTTCTATGTCTTTGAGTTACTATTGCTATATCTATCCATTGGACTAGATTTGAGTTAGTTGAAACACATTTCTTGAACTCATCAAGTGGATGTGTTATGTTAAGTTAATTCCAATTATTTGACTTGTATCTTTCTTGGTGTTTTGATGACAAAATCTAATTTTGAAATAGGAATAATAACATAGTTATGATTGTGACCGAGCCAAGGTAATATTTATTAATGGATGTAAATAAGATTTTATATAAATACATATTTATATAAATATATGCATGTTAAAAAAATATTATGTAGATAAGTAAATTAAATGAATAAATATAAATATTTATTCATAATTTGAATAAAGAAATAATTTTGAATCAAATATTAATATTTCTATATTATTTAAAATAGTGTTACTGAGTTTGTAATAAACTTAATATATTCAGTTACTTGATGTTCTCAATATACTAATTAATTTAATCAAAGTAAAGATAAACATAATGACAAACCCATTAATGAGTTAAAAAAAAAAGTGAAAACTCTAATTCTAAAAATAAAATAATAAAATAAACATGGATTTTCCCACTAAAAAGTTAACCTAATGGGAGATAAGTGATTTTGGAGATTTTCCAAGGAGAAAAAAATGTGAAGGGGGAACGAAGAATGAAGATGGAGGAGGAAGGAGTGGTGAAGGAGAATTAAGCAAGGAGATTTAAGGAAAATAGGGAAGGGTTTTCTTCTTCTTTTAATCCCCGAGTTTTTCCAAACTAATAAACATATTAAGTATTGTGTTTAAGTTATGATTCTGTTCAAAAATATAGTTGTTTGCTTGTGATAATTTTGTTACTGGTTGTAGGAGCCATATTATTCTAAGTATTTATTATTGAATTTATAATATATATATATATATATATATATATATATATATATATATATATATATATATATATATATATATAAACTCTAGTAGCACAATATTCCTCTTAATTATTTTTGGGTTATTGCCAATATGCCCTTCTGTATTGGACATAGTAAATTTCTTATTACACACACACACGTGTGTGTGTACAAAAAAAATGATTGGATTTTATTATTTGAAATTTTATTTATTTAAAAAATAATAATAAGAAAAAAAAATTATATTGAATTTTGTGGGAGGGATGATGAGTCATCCCAGCCCCATCCCATAATAGGGAGGGGAGGGGGACGACCAGCTGGCCTACCCCTAGCCTTGCTAGGTAGACCTAGCCAATGGCCATGGCCTCAACCAAGGTCTTAGGCCCCAGTCATCGGCCATGGGCCATCAACTTGTTAAGGTTAGGCCTTGTTAACAAAATTTAAAAAAAATAAAGAAAATAAAACAAATGAAATCATTGATTTTATATTTATTATTAAATATAAATATTATGTTAGGTTGTGTGTGTTTATTTTATATTATATTTGGTAAATATAATTCAGTTCTAGTATATATATTATTATAAATACAAATGTGTTTTATTTTTTTAAATATTATAATGAGGTTTTTGTTATATATTCTAATATATATATATATAAAGTTTTACTTATGCATGTGTATAACATGTAAGTAGTAGATGTGGGTGTAATTAGTACATTTTAATGGATTCAAGTAAAAATTTTGTAATTAATAAATAATCAAGCTTAGAGGACTGATTGAAGATTATATAAAGGTAGTACAAAAAATTTAAGTTCAGGCCATTGCCCAAAGTATTAATTTAAAGGGCTTTAAGAATGGCATTAAGTTAGATGCTCTCTCAATGGATGTATCTGGATTAATTTCTTTTCAGATGACTCTTTAATTAGAAAATTTTGTGGATTGATATGTAAATAAATGGATATATTTGAAGTATAAGAAAGTTAAATTGAAGCCTTTTTGGTTAGGCTCACTCGTGGATACCTTGGGAAAGGTGATAAAACTGGTTCCTGCTTTAATAAGTATGTGATGAGTTAACTCCTATATCTTGTAATTAGATATTTTTTGGGAATGGAAATTAATATAAACGGTCCATATGTTTTCTTCTTCACACCTAGGAGGAGCTCAAAAATTTAGTGTTTTTGTAATATTTGTACAATTCTCTTGCTATGGTATTATTATTTGTATTAGTGTAATTCGATTGTTTAGCATTTCATATTGGTATTTTATGTTATTATTGTAATGAAATGGTAATTATGTATACTGTTTTGAGGATGAGCTTGGGTACCAATCTGATAACTTTCATCTTGTTAAGATAAACCCTTCTTGTTGCTTAGTATGCGAGTTATCATAATATATTATGTTTTGTTAATTAAATATTTATTTAATGTCTATTAATTTAGAAAAATAAATTATTTAGGAAGGAAAAATATCTTGCTCAGTTTTTTAACTAACCTTTTTTTGTCTATTTCATAATGTAGGAAAAGAAGAACCAGTTTAATTTTCACAAAGATATTAAATATTATTGTTATTATAGATGTTTTTTTAAAAAAAAATTATTGGGTATTAATTTATCCCATAATTGTGAGAAAGTTGTTGTAACCCAAATTTTAAAGGATATAAGGTTTGAATAATTGTAACAAATTGTACTATTATAGTAGATTGTGCTCATGTTGGCCTGATTAGTTAGATCATTAGTATAATCTTGAAATACTCTCATTTTGAGTCATGATAAAAATAAAGCTTATCATGTTTCAAAAAATGAATTTTTTAATTATTATAAGTCTAATTTAGTTTTGAATAGTTCTTAGAACCCTTTTAAATTTTGGATACACTTTAGGAAATCTTTGTTTAATCTTTAATATAAAATATTTGTATTTAGAGTCCCATAACTGTAGGTCTAATATGGGTGATTGGTAAACTAAAAAAATTATTATTCAAGTAGTAAAATTGAATTGATATAGTCATGGTTTTATAACAAATTATTATTGGTAAAACATGTTTTTTTTAATCTAAATAAAATTGGAAGAACCATAGGCTTATATATCTAGATTTATCATACACTCATAATAAGTAATGTAACAATAAAGGAGTGTTATAAAAGGAATTACTTTGAGCACTAAATCATGTAATGACTTTATTTTTACTGGAAACATAATGATTAGATCAATCTTATTAAATTAAAAATTGACTAAAGTCAGTTGAAATTTGATTTAGATAAACCACTGTACTGGTTGATTTGCATAGACAAAATCTTGGAACCCTTACCTCTATCCTAATAGAACTTGAATCAATGAATTATATCAATCCAAATCATATGTTGGTTCTTCAATAGAACCATTTTTAATGGAAACTTTCAAAATCAATCTCTTGCTAATTTATTTTAGCTTTTAGAACCCCTTCAGAAACACCCTGCCAAAAGAAGCTAGAGTGATGCTATCTCATATATGGGGGTTGATAGTGTTTCTTATTATGTTTAAATTAACATAGGTAACTTTAAATAAACAAAACATGATTTTTTACTATTTTTAATAGATATTTTTCAAATTAAATATATATATATATATATATATATATATATATATATATATATATATATATATATATATATATATATATATATATTTGATTTTTTGTTTGCAAAGTCACTCCAAAATATGGCTCAAATTAATAGAAGAACATGAAATTTTTTAAAACTAAAAATTTTAAGATCTATAATTGTATCACATAAATTAAGATCTATAACCATAAATTTTATATCTTTGTTATGATACCTTATGATGGATCCAACTCCATAGGTATTTGACGATTTTCTACGACTAATTTCTTTTACAATCTATAAAGTCAATTTAAATTTGAGTTCTAAAAAATAGCTATAATAATTACTAAGTGAAAATGGTGGTTTTTAGTGATTATTTTTACCTTTAAATCAACACATAAATTTATATTTAACAATTTTAGACATTTTTTATTATTTTCAGTGAATCAATTCTGAACCTAGTTTATTCAGTAAATTGCTGAGTAGAATAGTTATATGTGTTAAAATTCATTTAGAACACTAAGTTATTTTATCATTTAAATTGGTAGAGATTAATTTTTTAGGTTCTTAGTGGTATCTTATAGTTAATAAAATATACATTAACTTCTAGAAATACTTTTAACCTCGTATGAGTATTTTATCTATTGCCATTTGATAGGTGATTTAATGAAATTATAACTTGATTATGAGTTGAGCTAGTCAAGTCTGGATACATCATGGTTAGCTAATTCCACTTCAACATAAATGGTTGACCTTGAATAATGTACTAATGGGTATTATGTTTATTGTATTTTATGTTGGGATAATTAAGAGTTTGGTTGTTTACGTAATTTTAAGATGCTTATAGTTGTAATTACAAAAAATAAGGTGTCAACAGACCATTGATGGATCATATTCCATACCATTTGGGATGAGCTTCAGTTATAGTTTTATTAATCCAATATATACTTGATATCCCTTGAGAATTGATTTGAATGTATTATTTCATACTGATTTTAGTTAAGTTGATATAACGTAGTCACATCTAACTTATCGAATGCATTTATGCTTTTATTTTTTGAAATAGAAGGTGAGCATCCACATTGCATATAACATACCTTGAGTGTGTTTTTATACCTTTGAGGTTGACTTTGCCTATGGATGAAGGATTAGAAGATGCATGTTTTTAATACACATATTAGTATGGTTGTGTTTTAGGTTGAATTTTTATTTGTGTGGGGTTAGTGTTGCATAAGAAAAAAATAGTAGTGTATTTATGGATTTTATTTGGGTGTTACAAAACCCACAAGATCTATATTTTTAAGGTGATAAAATTAGTGCACCTAGGTATTGATATTTATAGAAAAGGTATGCATATAATGAACTCTTTTATTAATTATATCTTTGAGAAATTAATTCAATAGGCATCCAAGCTTGCTCGTGACAACAAAAAGTCAATTGTTACATCTAGAGAAATCCATAGAGATGTACATCATGTATTGCCAAGAGAGATAGTTAAACACATTGTTTTTGAAGGTACCAAGGTTGTCATTGAGTTTACCAACTCATAAGTTTATGTTGTAGAATGATGGAAGAAATGGAGGCTGGAGGTCTTTCAATAACCTCTTATCGGTCACTAATGATGAGGCTACATGAAGTTATGGTGGCATTTTTTAGTTGTGTTTTTATTTTTTGTTGTGTTGTAATAAGAATAGATGTTATATTCTTGTTTATATTTGTAATAAATGAGTTGAAAATTATTTTGTATTTTTCTTGAATGTGAGATAGTGAAGATAACTGATAAAAATATTACACATCATGATGTGGTTGGTGGTAAACTACTTGCAAAATTATCATTTTTGTGGTTATTGGTAAACCACTTGAAAACCATCCCATTTTGGTTATTGGTAAGCCATATGTAAAACTATCATTAAGGTTTGTGGTTGTCATGACAAAACCACCAAATCATGAGTGTAGGTGCAGATAAAAGATTGATATATTTTCCATGTTCACATTAAGAGGGTGTATGCTAAAAATTAATAATGTTCACTCTAAGTGGGTGAATGTTATAAATTTATAGTGTTCACATTATTAATGTGTGGTAAATAACACTTGCTAGTATGATATACATATATGTTAATGGTTGATTGGTTATACCCATGACTATTACCGAGTTATTTATTATTAGTCCTCCTTATTTATTAGGAGGTTGTTTGGTTTTCTCAATGGCTATATAATAACCATTGCATTATTCACATATAATGATAAATATAATATATTATGTGCTTTATTAATCCTTATGTGTTTATCAAATTCATACTTTGTATTGATTAAAAAACTACAAAATATTTATAGGTTATTAACAAATAGTTTTTAAAATCTACTCACTCTATGTTTTGACTATATTTTCCCTCAAGACACTGGCATCTATCTTGGACTATTGTATCAACACATGCATCCACTTTCGATTTAGGTGTCTATTCTAGGGCATGTACAAAATTTAATTCAAATTTATATGAAAGTTTTTCCATTACTTGTGTGACTATTTGGTACCTCAAAATGTATCCACCTGTATGTGAGGTACCTTCGACTTCCTATAACTTGGTAAAAATGGGTTAGCACATGAGTTGAGTTAACCCTAACCTAGTTGTTTCTAAGTGCTACCTACATAGACAATATTTCAAAGAGGGCATCAAAATTGCATGTAGTTCTCCCACCAATGCATGTGTGTGGAATTGTAATTGTGCAATTATATGATCTTTCTTTGTAGTAACCCTTGGTATAAGCAATACAAAAGTATCGTGACCTTTTAAGTGCTTCAGATATTTAATTTAGTACTATAATTTAATTTGATAGCTTGTAATAGAAGGTATTTTCTAATTATAAACTGGTTTGATTAAATTTCTAAATGGTGTAATTAGACCATAAATTTGTAGACATAGTGATCACTTGATTTTGAATTAGGACTTAGTGGTGCACAAAAATCCAAAAATAGAATGATCAAAGAGGAATAAATAAATAATAATAAAAAATGAAAAATATGAAAAATGATAAAAGGATAAGTCTAGACACTTGCATTATGGTTGGACACTTGCATTTACATAAGAGTCTAACATGGATGCAGGTGTTCAGAGGTTTAAAACATAGAGATAATAGAAAACATAAGTAAAGATCCCTAGGATACACTAAATAAAAGATAATTTGACAACATATAGCCTTATAGTGCCAGATAAAGTAAGTTTAATAAGATGAAACCAAAGAGGTCCATATGAGACTACAAGCTAGATATCTAACTCTCAATCAAGAGATGTATACATACAAAGTGTTATGAAATTATGCTTTATCAAATATGGGTATCTACACTCACCCCCTTGATATGATTTTGGTAAGGGTTGACTCCTTGCTAATAGGGCATCAACAACTATTTGTATCCTCTCTCTATATGAAATAATTTAATGATTTTATTCATATTATCTTTTAATAAATTTCAAACTTTGGCATCAAAGTAGATTGATGAAGCTTATGATAGATAAATAAAAAATGTAAATGGGAAGTTACATACTTTTATTTTTTCCCAAATTTATGAGCTTTTTATTGAATAAAAGTTTATAAATATTTTAGCAGAGATCAGTTTAATATATATTGTTATTAAATACTAAGGTGATCTTATATGAGTTAAGATATTATTTATTAGAAAATATGTTATGTCATTTGTGTATATGTGGATATCATATATATTCTTCGGGTATTCTAAACTATGCATCATTGAGATTAATCTACATGTTTTGTCCTTGTGAGAACCCATTTATTCTGAATTTTATGAAGTTATGCATAGTTTATTGGATTTCACTATGCATATTTACAATTAAAATTTCGTGATTTCATTAAATTTATATGATTTCATTAATTTTAGGCAAATCACAAAGTCAAATTCTATATGCATCTATAAATCATGATTTATTAACCCAACATGATCTTTTATCCCATGTGGGTGTTGAAAAGTATGTATTTTTGGTAAATTTGCTTGTAGAATCTTTAAGTGATTGTATTTCTAGTGTGTGTTCCCTCTCCACCAAACCTGAGTCTATCTTGAACTTTCATGTGGCCCATTAGTCATCTATACATCTCACTAATTATTGAGTCAACATTTAGACCTAATTTTCACATGAATGAATCCATGATGATTCTTCTCAATCCATGTATAACCCTCATTTATGCTTGCATCAGTATCTTCATATACACCTCATGAATCAACACTCTATTTTTAAAGTTAGCATTCATTTTAACGTTATCCCCATGTGCATACCATTCTTGGAATCAATGATTCAATTTATTTTATATAGTATTTTTATGTTCTAGTTTTATGCTTTAAGGTATCTATTTTTAATAGTTTTGTAGTATTGTCAAATATAGGTAATAAGAAATGTTGTAAATTTATACATGTATTTATTTTTAATATTTGTATCTAGTGTATTCCCCAAAGCCATTATAGATAGTTGTAAGACTATAATTTGAGTTTTTCATCTCCTACTAAAATTTGAAGTCATATAAATATTGAATTATTCTAGTTATGTTGTTTATCAAATGCAAGATATTTATTTATAAAAGACACATTTTTGGGTACCTAATGTATTATGTGTCAAAGTCCAATTTTTTGGATAGACAATAGCTCACGGAAAAATGATATTTAATTTTATTTTTTTTAAGTAATTGAATTCATATTTGGTAAGTAAAAATGTACTTATAGTTGATTGAGAAGGATCTTTAGGAAATCATAAAAGGAAATGTGGTCAAACCAATTGATTCTAAAAACCTCATCAAATGGATTATCAAGGACCAACATTTCTTATTTTTTTATTTGCCTCAGGTTATTAGAATCATTTCTACATCATGTTTATTTTAATAATCATTCCAATGAAGTTTGGGATTCACTAAACAAGATATTCAAATCTGAAGTTGAGAGTGCTAAGACAACAATAAGTCAAATATTGCATGATTTTAATATGGGGGAAGGAGTAAAGATGGTAGATCGCATAAATTATTTTTTCTCCTTGGTAATTCACTTGGTTGTTGTTAATGAAATAGTAAAAATTTAAGATGCAAAATCCATAGTTCTGAATTGTATGTCTAGTAAATTTTCAAATATGGCGTTTACTTTAAGTAAAATTAATCTCAATTTAAAAGGCTTAATTTTCACCTTGCTTGATGAAGGAAATCAAATTAAAAGTTTTGAGTATAAAAAATAATAAATAGTTCTTGAAAAAAATAAGCTTAGTATACCTTCTAAGGAAAATAAAAATTCAAAATCTCCAAAAGACAAATACAAACATTTCTATTATAAAAATCCAAGACACCTTATTATGAATTGTAAACATAGAGCACAATATCTCATTGACAGAAAATTGGATAAAAATGTCTTGGTTGTTGAGGATAATGATTGGAATGAATATACTCCCCATTCAAGTCACAAAGACTCTTTTCATCCAAGTAATGAATAATATGTGTTCTAATTTTAAATAGGAATGTGTGTGTTTTCTAGTGAGAATAATTTGTTTTAAATAGATGTATAGGAGGAGAAATTATATAGTATGTATTACTTGTTATGTAATTCATTTGTGATAGGCTTTTGAGAATCCCAACACTTATTGAAAGTAAAATTGTAAATAGTTATGTTTTATGTGTAGGTTATCACTAAATTTATAAGTGATTTTCCAGTGAGAATCCCATCACTCATTAGAAGTGAAAGCATGAAAATTTGTGTTAATGTGTGTGTGTGTGTGTGTGTGTGTGTGTGTGTGTGTGTGTGTGTGTGTGTGTGTGTGTGTGTGTGTGTGTGTGTGTGTGTGTCTAGGTGATCACAAGAGGTGGTTATCATGAATAATAAATTGCTTATGTGTATATGTTGGCATACATATCTATTTTCATTTCATGTGGTGTATTTTCTCCTCCTATGTTTTCACTAAGGGAGGGATTGTTGGATATTTTATTAGTACATTCATATTATGTTTGTGTGTAAATGTGAATTATCACAACTTACCCCTTTGATAGGGATTTTAATAAGGTTTGAGTCTATGTTAATAATATACCAACACCTATTTGTAGTTTCTCTCTATATGGAATAGTTGAATGAGTTTTGCATATCATCTTTGACTAAATTTCAAAAGAGTTATGCACACCATGTGTTGTATAAAAAATGAAAATGTGTACACTATGTATGCAAACATGATAATATATGTCATCGTAGAAAGAATTAATCCTCAATTACTGTATGAAACATGTAATCCAAGGCAATGGGAATAAAAGTATCATGCTACGTAGGTATATAAATTAATCATGTAGTAATAAGCATCATATTATATGCATGATAAAAATCATGGAATCACACAAAATAAAAGTATGGGGTAAGTGCACAATATTGGGGGACAAAAAAGGGCCTACCCGTGAACATGATTTTTTTAAAATTTCAGAAATTTAAACTCCTGTAGATAATTTGAGATGGCTACACTCAAAATTTGAAGATGGTATAAAAACATGAATTGTATCATTTCAAGTCTAATTTTCAAAAAACTATTTTTTTAAAAAAATTGGTTAAGTATAAATATGTCAAATGTCTATAATTTGAAGAGGACCTCCTATTTTTTTTAAGAAAACATAGTAGATAGATGGTTGTGTGGCCCACCATTTTTTGAGCATCATTAAATTTTTTTTTAAACCCTTTGGTGAATATTTAGATAAGATCTTCTAGTGTGTTATGTTTTTTTTAAATATTTTTTCAATGAATATTTTTTTAATTAGTTTTACAATTAATTAGATCTGAAAACTGAAAAAAAATGGATAGCCGATCATGCACCCCCTAACTACCTCAAAAAAATGAAAATTGATTTTTTATTTTTGAATGTGTGTAGATTTAGGCCTAGTTTGTTACCATATAATTTGTTTTTCACTTGAATAAATGAAAAAAAAATTACATAAACATGAATAGGCATGTATATGTGTGGCATGTAGTGGCATAAAAAAGGTGTAGTTAGAAATAAATACAGTTTGAACCCTTAAAATAGCCCACAAATTATAAAAATCATATATTTGGAAAGGGTACAACATGATCTCATGATGGTAATAATTTTTTGAATTTTTTTGTTGAAATCTATAGTGTATTTGGAAATTGAATTTGAAATTTGTTGTTTTCTGTCAAAACTCTCGATCTCATTTATAGATGCATAGTCACAAGCCTTTGGCTCAAAAATCCAAGCCATTTCCAAGCCTAAAGGCTCAATTTTGAATTCAAATTCAAATAGTGTATATACATTATATAACATGTACATGTTTTGTAATAAGACAAAAAAGCCAAATTTGGTCTTTGGGTATCCATTTTTCTTATATTTTGATATTTTAGTCTTTGGGTACGCATTTTATTTTGTATAAGATATGGTTTTGAGCTCATTAAAATTGAAATGGTCACATGTATCATTGATGTTGTGCTTGTAGTGATGAATTTAAAGCTTAAAAAATATCTAAATGCACTAGGGACCTTATTCAAAACCATTAAGGGATGGTTATGCTTTAGAAATATAGGGTGGCATAAACCTGGCATTGACCATGTACAACATATGTATAAGTTACCCTAGTTTAAAATATATTGAGCTTATTCAAGATACATTAAAGGTGATAATGTCCCCTAAATCTGAGACCTTTTTCCCCTCAAGGATGATGTTGAGCAAAGGGACCCAGTATTTATTCATGTGGATGATGTTGCTCACCTCATATAGATGGTTGATCAAAATTAAATACTAGTGTGCACCCCATCACTAAAGGTTTCAAGATTATATATATTTTTATGTCTTCAATTGTCTTGTTCATATTTCATTATAATGAGCTTAAACCTTATGATGTGGACTTCAAGAAAGTAGTATCTCAAAATTCTTACTTTGGCTTGGAATTTGAAGTTGAGGAGTCCATTACTGAATTGTGTTTCTTCTGAATGTAGGACTTAATATAAATTTACTTTGGGATCTATAAGTAATTCAAGGGAAATGGATTTAAATAATTTGAATACATATATAGAAAACTGATAATGTTTAGTGCTCACTCAATTTAGATGGGACCTTAAAGGGCTCTACATGACATTTTTCATATAGTAATGGTAAGTTAGAGGATCGCATCATGTGAATTATTTACTAGACATGAGTTTATGGTATCAATGTCAATCTTTAAATTTTTTTGGCTTATATGTATGTATGATATTTTTGAATAGGCCTTAATTAGATTGGTTGGAGGTGATGGGACCCATCTAGGAATCAAAGATCATGAGTTACACTCATGTGAGCTAATAAATGTAGATAGTGCAATGTGCACATGCCTAGATTTGGCCCTTATGGCATATGAGATGTATTCATATTTTTCCAAGTGTTTCTTATTGTTTATGGGATAATTTAGTAATTTTTAACTTGACATAGTAGGGCCAGACCTAGCCTATCAATCTTATATGTTTGAATTAGCCACTTGGTGTACAAAAGTACACATGGCCATCTTTGATTAGATCAAGAATATTGAGGTGCTAACATCTCTAATCCTTTTATAATCTAGAATGTATGTATATCTGACAACTCAAACACTTATCTAGGTGTATTAGACCTATATTTGGAAATGTTTTATTGGATTGGGAAAATTGAGGCACTGATAATTTTAATGTTTCTAAGACTTGATAGTTAGATGTCTAACACTTATATAAGTGTATGAGATACACATGGTGACATCTAATTAGATCAGGCCTCATAGGTCTCTAATATCTCTTTAATGCTTCTAGACCTAACACCTCTAACAGTTTTGACACTTCTAACTATATGAGGTACATGTGGTGATATGTAATTGGATTTGGACTCTTAGGGCATTGTCAACTCTAAAACTTACATGACCTGATGTATCTCTGATAGCTTTAACACCTTTAGGTGTATAAGGTATACACATGGCATAATAAGGTTCAATTATAGGGGTAATTAAGGTCAAAATAAGCCATGTATGAACCTCTTTTAAATTATATACATGATGTGATTTGGAGTGAAAATAACCCTAGAATGTCATCATGTATATATATAATGAACCAAAGAGTTGATTCATTCAATCGAGGAGGCATAAGAGGCCAATTTGAACCCCTTCTTAATGTAACTATAAGAACATGATATATTATTTGGGATAAAATTAAGTAGTATTCTATCATGAATTAAACCAATTAATCAATTGGAGCAATTAGGGATGTGATTTGGGCAAAATTTAGCCCCTAAACCAAATTTATGGCCTAATTAATTGTATAATATATGCAACATGTATGGGTTATCTAACCCTAATTTAATCAAAAAAGCAAATACAAATGCAAATGTGGCCAATTTGAACCCATTAAACCTAAATTGGAGTGTACAATGTGATGAAAGGGGCTAAATTAGCTCACATTTCATGACATGTTGACTGTAAACCCTAATTTTATCACTTTAACATGCAAAATTCCCCTAAACTCTAACTTCATGGCATTTACACATGTACAAACCCATTACACTAAACCCCTAACCCTAAATCCTAATTTTATAACAAATATAACCCCTAAGTTCCCTAGTTTCATCACAAATGCATAAATTTATGAATGTGATTAGTGTTAATTTATGAACCCATTGTTCACCTAGTTTTGCAAGGACCTATGATGGAATTTGGGGAAAAATTATCTCATTTCACCTTACATATTGAGCCTTATTGCATCATATGATAGTCTTATTTCTTCATAATCTTATAAAGAGTCTTATTACATCATATTGGAGATTTATGCATCATATTGGGGATTTATGCATCATATTGAGCCTTATTGCATCATATGATAGCCTTATTGCATCATATGATAGTATTATTACATTATATTAGGGATTTATTGCATCGTATGATAGTCTTATTACATCATATGATAGTCTTATTGCATCATATTGAGCCTATTACATCATATGATAGTCTTATTACATCATATTAGGGATTTATGCATCAAATTATAGTTTTATTGACTATTATTACATTATATTGGGGATTTATGCATTGAATATAAGTGTTATTGTTTATTTTTATAGGATATGTCTATACTTTAAGGAATGAATATGCATTATAATAC
The DNA here is from genome assembly GCA_037957365.1 of Torreya grandis. Classification (NCBI taxonomy): domain Eukaryota; kingdom Viridiplantae; phylum Streptophyta; class Pinopsida; order Cupressales; family Taxaceae; genus Torreya; species Torreya grandis. The sequence goes on along the minus strand of JARHVA010001978.1, from coordinate 908,499 downwards.
TGTTGTAGGCTCAATCTACACCCTTGGAGAGAGTTCTTCAAGCTCCCTCCAATTAAGCTACATAATGGTAAGAACCCCAGGCTGTGGGTCACCTATAATGGGGTTGGACCTCAGGAGAAGGTTGGATTACTCTTGATTCTCACCTAAACTACTATAAATTGTTGAGAAAATGGTTATAAAGGGTTTAAGGGCTCCTAAGAAGGCTAAAAGGTGATGCACCAAAGTTAAAATGGATACTCATACAAGCTTGAACCCACACTAGATTAGCATAAGATAACTATAGCTCATACAACCTCACAATCTCACTAGTTTCATAAATATTTCATAGAAGAGGTTCCAATTAGAACACTAATCTAGACCTACAAGTAAGCTTAAAAACACCTTTGAAGAGGCAAGCAGAAGGACAATGAACTAGGAAGATTCTCCTTCACAAATTCATCATGCACAAGCATATAAATAACTAATCGAAGATAATAGATAGGCAAAGAATTTATCTTATTACTTCAAAAGGTAGTTCTTATAATATTTTAATAGGGTTTAACGATATCAAACTAGCACACTTTTACAATATTCTTAATGAGTATCCTTGTTTCAGAAAAGAATGAAAAATTCTAAGATCTAAGAACCCTTTCAATGGGAATGAGACTAAGATATATAGGATAAGGGAGAGAGAGAAAGAATTTTTTATCACACCATCAGAAAGGGAACATACCATACCATATCATTAATTGAGCTTCAATTATTAACTTTTGCTCCAATGAATGCCATGACACCTTTTTGATCAATCAAAACACTACTCATGGATTACCAAGTGGGAAAGTCCCCAAAAGTTTTGATAATGCATTAAATTCACTTAGCTATGAGTCCTAACCACCATATCCTCTTTTTATCCTTCATACCATCTCCCACTATAAACAAAACTTTCATGCTCATGGATCTAATAGAATCATGGCTTTACCTACTTTAGGCAATTGTCTATCAAAAATATGGCCATGTTAAAGGACAAAAAACCTCTTTAATGATCATAGACATCTACCCTCAATCAAATCTTGGACCCAGATAATTTTTATAAATAGAAAACCAATCTCCTTTAATGATTTTACTATAGTAATTTATATCAATGCAAACCTATAGACTATGTAGCTTCTTTTGATCTCCATTAGGTCTAAAAGACTTATTTTTGCCTTTAAGTGTTCATAAAAACTAAAAGCTTATTATATATAGGGATCCTTTAAAGATTGGCAAACACAGTCATAGAATGGACCTTGTATGTTGCCAACCTTCAAACCATAGATCTATATTTAGCTTCAATGGTGCCCTTTTATTGTTGATTACCTTAACTACATCACTTTGTCCCTTTAATGGCATTCAAACAAGTGTTAATGGTAGCAAGATGACCCCTACAAGACCTTCTTTACTTAGTTTGACCCTAGTCACATGTCTGACCTCCCACTAAATATCCATTAGTCTTTCAAATTTGAACCTCATTTGTTGATTTGATTTGTATGAGATGCATGTAGACCATTGATTTTCTTAGGATCATAATAATCTAATGACACTTGGAAATCTCTTACATGTCCTTGAGATACACTGACCCTATTGACCTTGCTTACACCATTAGATCATTATGTATGAATAAATGTGAGCTCTTGATCTACCTAGACCCACTTTCCTACTAGTTCTTATGTACCATTGAATCTCTGCTCAATGAATTTGCACCATTAAATCTTTTCTAACCTATAGCCTTTTAAGGGATTTTAACCCAAGGACCTTTGACTTGATTGACCCCAGCACGAATGTTGGATATTGTTTGTCAGTATGCAAGCTCATGCAGACCGTTAGATCTTGATAAAATTTAAACTCATTAAGGATTTTCAAATATAAATGATTATTTCACAGACCTTAAATTTGGCACTTGCACAAATTTATTATGCTATAGGTCCATCTTTAGAGATCCATATCTTGAGATAGAAATCTTGAGCAGGCATGAAATTTACAAGATGTGATCTTAGTATGCATATTTCTATGGTGATATAAGATTTTGGATCATGATGCTTTCTAAGTAGTACTTATAAAATACACAAGTAAATTGGTATATTCCTTTTTTGGATGATGTCCTTATGATGGCCTGGTTAATTTAGACTTGTGCTTGATCTTTTTATTGAATTTATAAGGCTCAAATGAGCTCTTGAGGCTTGTGAGAAACTTTTTTCATGCTCCTAAATGTGTTATGACCACCATGGAGACCTAATTTATTGAATTTAGACAATCTACACTTTAAGTTAACTTAAAGTGTTTCAAAAGCTTTGCAGGATGCATGAGATCTCTTCACCTACTATTGGATTCTTTATTTAACATGAAATTTTCTCAATTTCTTTCTCCACACCAAGACCTCTAGAATCTTTACTAAAATGTCAATTTTTGTATGTATGCCAAATTTGGCCAACATTTCTGCTAACATCCCAAGTTTGCATGCCTGGTATGTAAGATTAGTGACCTTAAACTAGTTCATTAGGCATATGGAGTCCCAATTCTTCTCACAAATAATCATGAAGATAACACAAGGCTATCCCTATTTTAAACCTTTTTTTGAGATAATAAAAACAAATAGAACAAGAACAATAAAGTGCCCAAGGCACTTATTGAAAAGGAAACATATAGGAGAAATAAAATGTGCACAATGCACTTAAAGGAAAGCATAAAATCTACTCTAATATGTACAATATGTTATAATGGATGTAATGCTTCTAATAATAGGGCTTCAAATGAATGTCATTGACTGGGATGGGTGATACTTCTCCATCTAATTGGTCAAGATGAAAATCATTATGTTCTCTACATCCATGGATCAAATAAAGACCACTCCACAAACTATCAAAATTGTTATGGTTGCCTAGTTTGGTCTTATTTGAGTCTTATTTAAGGACTAGATCCCCTTAATTAAAGATATTTATTGCATCTCTATTATCAAAGGATTTTTTTACTAGATCTTTATGTGGCTTCCAAGCCTTCATAACAAGGTCTTTGATTTCTTCTAGCTCCATAATCTCTATCATCTTCACATTCATGAGCTCGTCCTCTATCAACTCAAGCTAATAGGCTAACTCTAATACAGGTAGCTCAAGAGAGATAGGTAATTGGGATTCCCTTCCATGCATAAGAATAGATAGATAATTTCCAATGGAAGATTTAGGAGTCACTATATTATCCCATAAGGCTATCCTTAGGTTGGTGTGCTATGTTTTTTATTCTCTTCCATGGTCCCCCTGATGATCCTTAGTAATTCTTGTTTGTGGACTCTACTAGTCCATTTCCTTGATTATAATAGTTGAAATACATTGAGGTAGATGCCAAGTTTGAGATCCCACTCACTTGTACTCATACCAAGGAATGCTAATGTGTTATCTAAATTTATGGTGGCTGGGACACCAAACCTAGTCAAAATATTATCATAGAAATCCAAAACTGCACCCTCATTAGCCTCCTTCAAAGTAATGGATTCCATCCACCTAGTGAAGTAGTCAATTTTAGTGAGAACCCATTTGTGCCCTACACTTAATGGTGGATCAATCGTCACTATAAATTCTGACCCTCATTACATGAAGGGTTGTTCCAACTAAATTAGATTTAGTGGAAGGCCTGATAGCTTCTACTTTCTTGTAAAGAGAGAACACTTTTGGAATTTTCTAACCCATGCATGAAAATATTTTAAAATATTGGTCTAGTAATAACTAGCCCTCACTACCTTTGTTGTTATGGTTTTAGGTGAAAAATGGCCTCTTACAAGTCAATCATGAAACTACTCCAAGAGTTTAGTCACCTAGTCATCATGTATGCACCTAAGGAGTACTCCATTGAGGTCCTTTATAAAAAGGACACCACAAACCAATTCATAAGGTATTGATCAAATCCTAAGATAACTTATTTTAGATATATCTAAACCTTAGGGGCATTCTCCTATTTCTAAGAAGTGTATCATAACTTAGAGATAGCTCCTTTAAATTGGAGGTGCACCTACTTGTGAGTTGTCTTAGGTCACCAAAATAGCTTCCTTATCTTCTTTGAGCTCATCTACCATGTTATCACACAAGCCCTTTCCCATATCCAACTTGGTGACTTTGATCTCCACATCATATTCAATGACCTTGGTGATCCAACCTATGCTCTTTTCACTCAAATCCTTGTTAAGGAGAAGTTCCTTAACCCCAGGGTGGGACACCATAAGATGAATCCTAATATTGGAGAAAATTATTCTAAACTTCTTGAGACTCCTCAAGGTTTCAAGAACCTAATTTTCAATGAAAGGATACCTCACCTCATATCCTTCCATCCCTTGACTAAAAAATGAAATTGGATGCTCCATTCTTTCACCATTATTCTACTTCAACATGGTTGATATATTGTCAATATTGGCAAAGGTGTACAATATGAAGTCCTTTTCAAAGTTAGTATTTATGAGAGAGTGTGTTTGGGAAATGGCCTACTTGATGGCCTCAAAATCTACCTTGCATTAATCTAACCAAGAAAACAATTGGATCTTCTTTATCATGGTGGTGATAGGTTTGACTAGGTTTGAAAAACTAGGTATGAACCTACTCATAAAGTTAATCTTCCCAAGGAAGTTGTAGATCCCTTTCTTGTGCTTTGTCAAGGATAAGGCTAAGATAACAATTACTCTATTAGGGTCAATGGATAATCTTTATTTTGAAATAATGTGACCCAACAACTTACCTTCATGCATAGAGAACACACATTTCTTTGGATTTAAAGAGATCCCATACTCTCTACATCTCTAGAATATCAACCTCAGATGGTCCATGTGCTCACTATATCTCTTATAAAAGACTGTGATGTCATCCAAGTAGCTAGTACCATTTGATTTAGTATCCATTGGAAATCCATGTACATTACTCTTTGAAAGGTTTCCCCAACATTGGATAGTTCAAAATGCATCTTCTGATAAGCAAATGTGCCCCACTTAGTGGTGAAGGCAATCTTGTACTGGTCTTACTCTATCACTAGCACTTAGTTATAACTTTAGTACCCATCCAAAAGAAAGAAGAATTTTGAACCAAAAACTATTTGAAGGAGTTACTCCATGGATGGTAGAGGGTAGTTATCCTTCAAAGAGACTCAATTAAGATCCTTAAAGTCCACACACAACCTAATTTCCCCATTCTTCTTCATGACAAGTACTAGATTAGCTACTCGTGAAGAGTGATTAATTGGAAATGTGATCTTGGATTCAATCAACTTAGTCAATTCCTTCCTCATGAGCTCTTCAATCTTGGGCTTTATGGGCCTCTACTTTTTCCTAACAAGCTTGGGATTAGCCTCTAGTTCTATAGTGTGTTGGGATAATTTAGGATCAAAGCCCCTTAGGTCACTATATTGCCAAGAAAATATGTTTACATATTCCTTACAAAGCTCTATGAAAGCATGCCTTTCAGATTTAGTGCTTACCTTTCCAAGCTTGAGGATATTATCTTTAAGTATAACAACTCTCTCATAGTTCTCTTCATTTGTTGATATCACTACCTTATCCTTCCTTATATGGTCTCCTTCATGAAAGAGACCTTCTAGGGTAACTATCCCTTTAGTAAGATTATTAGACCTTAATTGAAAAATCTACTCCTCATACTAATGTTTTAGCTTTCCTTGGTTGATAGAGGAGAACTTTGCTTCTTACTATAAGAAAAAGGCAATTTATTGGTCACTATCAAAGACCTACTAATTATATTTATTATCTAGCATTGATGGTTTTAATACCACTTTCACATGTGTTTTTACCTTGGTATTTTTCCCTTCATTAGGGATATCAAAATGAGATCCCATAACTGCTAGCCTATCAACATGTTCATTCTAGCCCCTTGGGATTGAATGGATGCTAAAGGCCTCAAATTCCTCAATTAGGTCCCACACTCTATGCTTGTAAGACTTCATTAAGGGGTTTTTAGTGATATTTTAGCCTCTAATTTGGTGCACAATCAATTCACTATCCCCATAGACTTATAATTGTTTGATCTTTCTCTTACTAGCCCATTGGAGGCCATGAATAAGGCCCTCATATTCTGTTGCATTATAGGAGAAGTTGAATTGGAACCTATATTAAGAGAAGTACTTATAATTTTAAGGGGATACTAGAATAACACCTATACCCACTCCATGTTTGCTCCTTGAACCATTAAATAACAACTTCCATAGATTGTTAGGATCTTCTTGAGGTCTCATGAGGTATGGCATGGACTAGTTATCTTCATGTAAGTAGTAGACACCCAAGTACCTTTCTTAAACACCTTATAAGGGGTCCACCAACTAGATATCATTCTATATCTCATCCAATAACATGTCTAGTATCTCCTTTGGACGAGTGTTTAGCTCCTAAAAAATTGTGAAATAATCCTCATCAATGATGGTATAATTGATGTTGATATTATTTGGTCCATAGGGCTCTATGTTGAATTATGCAATGGGCTCATATTTGATTGACACTTTGGCCCCATACCTTGTTCTAAATGCCATGTATGACCAATATACTAAAAGATAACCCTTATCTTTTTTGTGAATTCTCTGGATAAGCATAGTGAAAAATGAGGAGGCACATCCAAGATCAACACATCTTGAACCACTGAGACACTAGGATAAACATGTAGGGTCAAGTTGAAGTCTCTAATTATACCAAATGGATTGGTAGAATAACCATCTATTTGTATCACTCCTTTAGACTGGGTCTCATATTTTAGACTAAAATAATTAACTATGAAATTTGGCATTACTGAGGTATTATCCCCACTATCCACTAATCAATTATCCACTAGAGAGTTACCAATGATTACTAATATGTAGAAGGGAAGGGGTTTATCTACTTTACTTGGTTGCCCTTCATTTGGTATTTTGGCTACATTGGTAAGGACTAATTCTCTTCACTTAGTGGTTTGTTTGCAACATTGATATTTGATAATCCTTCCTAAAAGATATCCACTTGACCAGGTATGGAGAGCATGTCCCACATTGGCACACTCACATTAGACTTTTTCATTTATTCCACAATGTTGATGGGTGAACCACCAACCTTTGGTTCTGATTTAGGGGCCACAACTATACCTTGAGCTTGTGAGTTTTGAGGGACTAAGACATTTCCCTAATTCTAACTCCTTATAACTATTGGGACCTTTAGAAAAATAGCAAGTCCAACTAGCTTGGATATTGAAGGAGTAATGGTAGGAGGATCCTTGCTTGGTTATTGGTTACCATTCTTGTTCCTTCTTTTGAATCTTGTATTTTTAGCCACTAAAATTTATCTCTAGCTAAAGCTAGCCTATTGATTAAGTGCATAACACTCCTCTTGCTTTTAATTCACCATTGTAGCACCTAACTAGCATGGTCCTTAATTAGAGTTTTGACCTTTTTGAGGTTATTATATCTTGTTAATCATAGGTACCTTTGCATTTTGGGCTATGAGAGATTGGTTATACCCAAAATTAGTAGCTTGATGCCATTGATCATTAAATTCTTGAGTGAAGTTAGTGGTTGGAATAATGGATTGCCCAAAAGACTGATTCTAAGGCATGATTCCCTCAACTTATTGAGCAACATTAATTTTAACTGGGACCAAGGTGTTGGAAGTGTTTGTAACATTAGGATTGTAGTTACTTTGCCTATTATAGCCATGTTGCCCCTATCCTTGGTTTTGAGCTTGGCCTTGGTAGTTCCCTTTGTATAGTGACCTATTTAATTGAAAAGCTTATTTTTAAGGTTGATATGAACCTTGATAAGGCATATTGAAATCATGTTATCTCTTAACATTTACTAGCTCATTTCTCAAGGATTGAGACATGATCTTGAGCTCTCAAAATTTATTTTGATCTTGGGAATCATTGGATCCACTAGTGGAAGCTTTATCTTATTTTGTTGTAGGTATTGTATCAATTATTGGTGTAGGAAAAATGACATCAAGTGGAGGGATAAAAATAGGAGGTGGTATAATTTCAATAAATAAGGGCATTAGTGGTCTAGGTGTAAGCTTGCCAGCTTGAACTAGACAATTTTTTGTTTTGATGGCCACCTCATAAGTATCTAAAAGTATATTCCCTCTTATATATTAGATCATCACTGATATGTCACTATTTAAAGCCTTCAAATAGTAAAGGAAGGAAATTTTAGGGGTTGGTCTAACTAAGACTGGGATCTGACCCAAGTTTTTTTTAACCTTGTGTTGAAGTCTTGCATGAATTCATGAGGAGCTCTTTTAATGGTAGTTAGTTACTCTGCAAGTAACAAATGGTCACTTTTATCCTCAAATATTTTGCACAAGGCATCACCTAATTGGTCCCATCTTTGAAAAAAATTAATATTAAGACCTCTATACCAATCTAAGGCCTTTCTTTTAAAATTAATAGCTACTAAAGATATATATGTATATGATTACAACTTCCATTCTACAAAATATTCAACAACAAAAATTTAAATAGGAGATTATAATACTAATATTTAACACACAAAATTCAAACACATGATAAGTATATAATGTTTATGTGCTCATAGGCAAACAACACTTCAAATGTGCAGAGGTCATGTTTTATGAGGGTAAAATAGGGTAGGACAAAAACAATCAATTAATAGTGATTAAAAGTGGAGGGTTAACACATGAGCACAAATAAGTTCAAAAAAACTACTATGTCATCTTTACCATCAAATATATCACATACCTAACATAAATGAAACTAAAATCATGCACAATTTATATCCTTTAAGAACCCATTCTAATGAAATCTATAAGCCCAGGACTACCCTTAAAAAGGCTATCAACACCTATTACCAAATCTCAAAGTAAAGAGGATTTTATAATCTAGACATACACTCTAAATGACCACCATAAAGATGAATACATTAGATCACCAATCAAATAAGCATGTAAAACATGGAATTGTACTTCAGTGATAGAAAGAGAATGGAAACCACAAGCAAATTTCATTTATTAATTGAATTGAAAATGATTACAATGTGTATTGAGTAAAATAATAGTATCAACATAGTGTAAGAAAGTTATGTAACAAGGGAGACATATGTAATGCTCTCAAATCTTGCCAATTATTTTACATAACAAATCAATTTAACACTATAAGTTTTACATAGTGAGAACTCTTTGAGGCTATAGCTCTTGACTCAAAAATTTAACCAACCCTTGGAAAGGGACATACCCCCTTTACTTATATAATTGAGCTAAGCCTAACATATTCTTAAAGATGATCCAGCTAGAAGATTCATTCATGATCTTGGAGTTTGTTAAACCTTGTAACAAACATGATTCCTTGGATTATGCACATTCTCCTATAATGATGGAAAAATCAATCCTCCACCTTGGTAGAATATTTTCAATTATCATTGTGTAGGTAGATCCTAAAAGAGACGAAATAAACCTTTATATTCTTATATAACAAACAAAATGTCCATTTCCTATGTACATGATTACAAAAAATACCTTGAAATGGATGTGCCACTATCGAGTGAAGTACAATAGTTTCCTAATGGGAAAAAAGACAATAAAAGGGGAGAGAAGGCAAAAGGGAAGTGAAGAGAAAGGAGAGGTGGTGCCAACTTAGAAGAAACTAAAATATTCAATTAGGTTTTGGAATCAATCTAAATGATAGAATCCTTTGCCAATTTTTTTATATTTGATATATTCCTTAAGCATGGGGGTGAGACTCCCTTGGTTTGGGCCTACTTGAAACCCTAAACTTGACTGTATATTCTTCAATCCATGTAGCATTCCATTGAAGCATGGTTTACTTCCCTCTAATGAGTTCCTTGAGTTGGTCACATGATTTCTCAATTGACACTAATTACTTTAACTTATGAACATCACAGGATTATTTTGGTGCATTAATTAGGTTATTCATAGTAGTACACATTACCTCCTCCCCCCAATCATTTTCACCATCAAGGCTCACCATATTCCTTAGCATGGCATCTATCTCTCTTGTTATAGTCTTGAAATATTGTTCTTCTCCTTTTAGATCAAATATTCCATCTTTGATTATCATTAGATGATGCTTGATTGCTATTTGATATTCCCTAGGATTTTTATGATCATTTGGAGCAATGATCTTCTCCATAATAAAAGTATATGTGCTCGTCTTATATATTTCTTCCATCTTCCATTGAGCTTCCTCCCATTTCTTAGTATCTACCTCATAAAAAACATATGGGAATCACACTCTCTTTTATTTTCCACTGTGTCACTTAAGCATTTAAATGTCAAGTGGATTATTTCTTCAACCTAGTGCCCAAGTCTTGTTGCCAATCTTTTAGTCTTCAAATCATCAATCTAGCTAGAGTCAAGTGATGCAAAGAAAAGGTGGAGAGGAATTGGAGCCATGATGGTAGTTGGAGTTACCACCTTAAGCTCACTCAGTAACTTTTGTAAGTATTGGATCATAGTCTAGTTCTCTACCTTCAAATCCTCCATGGTGGCCTTGTCTTTATCCATTTTGTGGGCCACCATGTTGATAGAACCTGTAAGCTATGTTTGAACTCATTCCTTGATGGATCCCCCAGATTGTATCCATAAATACTTTAAATTTTGAGGGGGGAATCCTTTTTCAAAGCATTCGATGGAGGGATAGCTATCTCTATATTCCTTTCTCTTGTAGTTGTAAAGGTGGTTATAGAATGTGTTCTATCCTTTTTAGGGGGCTTGACCTTATATGCCTAAGTGATCTTCATTACGTCGATATCCCCTATATTTTTCATAATGTCTCTTTTTTATTTAACCTACTCTTTGAACTAGAGAAGGGGTCTAGTCTGGAATCCTATTAAAGTGGTAGACATTTTTGATGGCCTTGAGATAGTGAAGGGTGGTGTCATTAGAGTACTAGACATAGGGAGCACCATGGGTTTTGGCTATGGGGTCAACACAAAATGTTCAGTGTCTTCATTTCTCTCTTTCTCTTCACCACCCTTATCCACTCCATGTTCCCTTTCTAGGCTTGGCTCTATCTACTCCAAAACATCAAAATTTGACTTAAGCTGATGAGAGTCCTTGAGAAACTTCTCAATCAAACTTCCCTATTCTACTAACTGGTGTGAAGTTTGCATGGCCACTTCACCTTATTTATTTTCTTTGGCCTCAAGTATGGATGAGGCTATGGTGATGTCCTTACTACCTTTAATCAACTCTTCACTAGTCATGGCCTCAAGAACTTTATTATGGGTTGGGTCATGGACCCTAATACAAGGGAGAAAACCTCATGGTACTTCAATTGAAGCACCACTACCTAAAACACCCTCCTCAAGATCTCTATTTAAGTCACGTAGTTACTTATTTGTTTTTGTATGGGTGGGGTACCCATTTGTAGGTTTACTCCCCCACCTCACTCTGCACTCACCTTTTCCTTCAATGCTAATATTGACACCTTTAGAGGGGAAGGGGAATCTTGAGGTACTTTCAGAGCTACTTGTGATTTTTCCTACTCAACCACATCTTCTAGATTAGTGTTAGTTTGAACATATTATTTTAGCTCCACTTCAGTGCTTTCACCAAACTTATTTAACTCTTTAGCTTCACCTTGACCACCTTGGCTTGGTGGTTGGTTGATGACATTATCAACAAATGTCTCTATGTCTGATGAAACCACTTATTTCTCTTAAGGGTCCTGAGCTTATATAACCACCTCAACACCGACCTGTACAACATCATAAAAATATAAAGGATCATTTGAGGTTAGAATGTCTTCTTCATCACCTATGATTTTTACTATTGAGGGTCCCTCTTCTACAAATAGGTCCATAATTGAGGCCTTCATTGGGGTTTTAGGTGTTTTCTTTGGAGTTCTTTGCCTAGTCCTTACTTATGGAGGAGTGAAATCATGTTGCTTCTTTATCACCTTAGTGATGGGCCTACCTTTATCCAAATCCTCATTTTCACTCATATCCCTTACCCTTTAGGTGTATGATGTCTATTCTTCCTTCCCCTTTATAGGGACCTCCTTAGAAGGTAGGTCCTTAAAGACAACCTCCTTCTTCTTCACTGGGAACCCACTTGGAGGTGGTATAGCCTTTTTTGATCTCTTATATTTGGGTTACTCTCCTTCTTCCTCCCCTCCTCTCTTCCTTAAATATATCTTTGGAGGAGGGGAAACTAATACTTATCTCATTGGTGGAGTAGGTAGAACATTCACTAGATTAGCCATGGGGATGGCTGTTAGAATGGCTAGCATTATTGGGGATCCCTCTCTTGAAATAGATATGGAGGTGGCACTAGCCAATGTAACCTCCCCCATAATAATTTTATCCTAATTTTCTACCAAGATTATTATCTTTGAGAAATATAATCCAGCCTTAGATTATGTTATTTTTATCAACTCCACATCAATTGGCTTTGTGAAATCAACATCACTAGGCTTGTGCTTGCCCTTACCTTTCACTTCTAATGGTGAAGCCACAAGATCACTGCTATACTCTGAAAGGAAACCTCTTAGCTCTTTAACTTATTTGAGTTCTTAGAGGGCATGGGTATCATATTTACCAAGATCAACCCCATGTTCCTTCATCCACCTGAAGGTTATTTTCATAATTAGAATGATCTCTAGGGGATGGCATCATTTTATTGAACATTAAAATATGCTTGTTGGATGGGTTGGGATTCAATATTGGTTGTATTATACACTAAATATAGTGTCATCTTATCATCCACCATGTCATTGGGGATAGGAGTGATATTGTAAGCAATAACCTCCTATACCATCAGCCTCATGGACTCTAATTTTTTGACATCCTCCTCAGTAGTGTAATTAAACTAGATATCTTCATAGTGTGATTGATGTGAAATCACATTGGTCACCATATTCACTAGCCATTTGATGTCATAATTGGGCTTGAGTGGTATCTTATCAATTACATACTAGCCCATTTCCTATTCTAATCCCTTCACCTTAGTGATTGAAGGACATGAATAATATCCAATTACAATGGGAAACTTGAAGGGATTATTAATATTCTCAACCAATATCATTTCATGTGGAGGCACCATTTGTCAGCTTAGCTCCATTACTGCCAATTTGTCATCAAGGTATCTTGGTAATTTATGTGGGTACCCTGTGTAACCACTTACCCTGATATATGTAAATATCCTAAATTGAATGTAAGAGGTTCCATATTTTTCAATCATCTCCTTGGCTTCCCTATACATTCTATTGAAGCTTCTCAAAGGAAAGAAGACACTCATCATAATGTTAAAGAAACAATTGTAGACCCTACAAAAGTTCTTCTTGAATCCCTCCATGGTGATTTCTGGGTATATCTCATAAATTATCATTCCATTAGGGTTCTTGGTGAGCCCCTAGAATATCCTATTATGCACTAAGTTGTACATCAAATAAGAGGACATGTAGAATGTACCTATGAATGCCTCTTTGAAAATAATTATAGCTTAGAGATGCATCATCTACATGTGTAGATTGTCACTGAGAATGGTAGCCTAGTCCAACTTTTTTTGCTTCTCCAACATGCATATTAGGATCAAGAACATCCATGGCTCAAATTTTTCTATAGTGGGCATCCCATAAATATTAGCAGCCATGGTGATGATGTACTAGGGTAATTCATTAAACTCCACTAGACTCAAACTCTTGGCTAGCCAGTAGGAGTTGACAATGTCTTAAATTATGTTATTCTTCTTCTTTGCATGCTCCTAGCATTCCTCTAGGGAGAGTGTAATGATTTCTATTTGGGGAAGAATTTCTAGCATGGTGCTAAGTACCATAGGGGTGAAAGATAAAAAAACCAAATGGGTACTATCAACAATGGTTTTGGTGTTTGGTTAGTACACCCAAGCACATGCAATGATCAATTTTGGGTATGGGGTAGCTAGAGGGAATGCTACCACAAGAGCGATGTAGCTCATACCAACATTAGCTACTACTAGGAGGGGGTCTGTCTACTATAAAACATTTAACAAGGCCACAAAATCTAACCTCATGACATCTATATCCTTAATCACATCCAAGACAGAGACAATGATGCCCTTATAAATAATATAAATAATTGAGGTTACTTCCATTTCTACCCTAGATTTTTAGTGCAATACTTTAAATTTTGATTAACCCTTCACTCAAACAAACCTTTCAACACCTCTCAAATCCTCTAAAAGAGCACAACATAAGGAGATGAAATAACACTTACTATTAATTTGAAGGGTGACACAGAATAAAAGTTAAAAATCCATGAAGAACTTGTCATAATCATGTTCTCATGTTGTACTTAGCTAGGGCACACAAATAGATCAAAGGCACAAGTGGAAGCTCTAAATATAAAGGGTAAACACAAAATGAATACAAATTCCTTAGTTATAATCCTTTGCATTTCAAAATTAGGGTTGCCATTAATGCTTTAAATCATAACAACTAATCACCAACCACCCTCATTAATTACTTGAGCTTCATTCAAAAAAGAGAGGGAAGATGCAAATGTTTATTTTATGTCAGATGATCCTCCTTGCAAAAATGGAGCCATATAAGTGGAAAACATATCATGGTACCTTTTTGGGCCTTCAAGCACCTTTGTACTTTTTTTAGTCATTATTTTCCTTTGGTGCAACGGTGCAATACATGCCAAACTCTTCATGGGATGTAAGAACACCATGTGTCATTTTAACTTTAAAATTTATCCATTCTAGTATTTAGGTACTTTTGAACCTTTCCCACCAAAAGGTAAGTGGGGCAATATTTGAAAAGGGACCAAAATCCAAAAGACCCTGAGGAGTTGCCACATGGCATCACTTTCTTAGCACACTCGAGCATTTAGGCCCTAGAGACTTTTTTCACCTTGCCCACCAAAAGGTAAGTAAGACAATCTTCAAAAGGTTACTAAAACACATAAATCCCTAAGAACCCACCACATGTCCAAATTAGACTTAAGATTGGACTCTTAGCCACTTTTTACCTTTACACTAGCTTTCTTCATTCAGGGAAGCATGCAAGATCCTCCTGACCCCTGACAAGATTCATAGGAGTCCATTGAGATAAACACATGTCCTTAATTTATTTGATTAGGCAATTCCTCACCTTAGTCATCAAAACATAAAGGTGTAACTCGGTAACTTCATTTGGGCCCCCAAAATTTCTTCTTCAAACATAAGGCAATAAATCTATACACAGAGGAAGGCTTGGCTTCACTTCTATCTTATCACTATGAATCATCCCACCATGAAACCTTTGATTGAACAATGTTATTCCTTCAAAACCATTGCAAATATCCTTCATCTTCAGAAAGTTCCCTTTGAACCATTTGTAGATACTCTTCAGGAATCTTGTAAAGGCAAAATACCCAAAGGAAAAGTTCCTTAAGATCTTTTACAAGGGCAATATGATCCTATAAATCCTTCAAATTTTTTATGTCGAAAAAATGTTTGAAGGGCAAGTGCCCTTCAAAATTTTTTCCATGGAAAAAAATTTCAAAACAAATAACTCAAAAGAACTTAAGATCCAAAAAGGTAAGGTATAGAATTCTTTTAGAGATTTTGGAGTGGATAAAATGTTTGACAAAATTAGGTCTTCAGAGCTTTTTTCTGAGATAAAAATCTTAAAGACCTATTTTCATTAGGCATTTTGTTCATGTAAAAATCCTAAAAGGTTAAATCGAAGGAACACTTTCACCTAGCAAAAGCAAGATAAAAAGCTTGAAAATATTTGGAACATGAATTTGACCTCCCAAAGGAAAATATAGAAATAAGACTAGGGATAATGACTAAAATATTGATACTTGCCTAGTTTGGACTTGGGCATTTTACTGATAAGGGCCCAATTATTCCAGTGCAATTTTGGGAACTAAAAAAATCCATTCATAATTTTCAAATGGAGATTTGGAGGATAAAAAACATCCTCAGTGTGTCTTTACCAAGTTTAGATGAATCATCATCTTGGTCTATCAACTATTACTATAGGGAAGCTAATCAATAGTCTAATTTTTAAGAAAATAAGTGGATTGATCAAAAGAGTGACCATATCATAGATAATCAGTTAGAAACATGGCTATGAATTTTTTGATTTATCAAATATAATCCCCAATTATAATAATCATTTAATATCACTCATTGTCTTTGATGTTGGGTGTTATTATCGATATCATTGGTAAACATTCACTCTATCACATGCAATTGGGTTTAATGTGATCTATAACCTTTGAGTGTGTTAGGTTAAATGTAAAAACTTGATATGGGAATGGTCATTTATTTGACACATTGAGAAGGATTTAGAAAGTGGTAGTGGTTGAAAAATGAATTTGCTATGGAAAATATGGCCTTGATCGAACATGTTCTCTCTATACGAGCTAAAAAATGGGAGATGGTTTTCAGGGTTGGTGTTATTAATTTTAGGTTATGTTTGATCTTCTAGACGCCAATCATGGAGGTTTTTTAATGTGGTGAAATTCATCATAGGACTAGATTATATGAAATTTGTATGTGTAAGTGTTATATTTAGAGTGCAAGCTAGCTAAGAAATCAAACAATGAAATCTGATCTAAACTAAAATATAAACCTCGAGATAGAATAGAAAATGAGAGAAAATGATAAATAAAATAATACTTACAATAGTGAATTATTCATCACCTTCTCCATTTTTATAAAATAAATATTTTCTCTTGAATGTTAAATTTGGGTGCTTAACTCTTTTCTAAAGCAAAGAAAATTGGGTAGTGTTTTGGAGTGAAAAATGACTTTGATGTCTTTGATTCACTTTGATTCACAATATCAATTTGATATCACTTCATTATCTTGAACGTGGATAATTGATGGTGATTGATTTAATGTCAATTTATAGGATTATGGGAGATGAGATGAAAAATTTATGATTATTTAAAGTTTTCAAATTATCTAAATATTCAATCGCTGGATTTAAGTCCTCATCCATAAGGATGATGAATAATTCCATGTGTTAAGTCAAAAGGGGAGGTGGTTGAGTGACTAATCAAAAATGGGTCAATTTAGTTAGTTAAGTCATCCAATAGGTTTAAATGCTCTAAGATGACTCATAAAGTGGTTAATTAAGTTTATGGATTGGTTTGATGAGTCAATGCATAGTTAAGACAAATGTGGAGGTGTCTAGGTGAGGTGTAAAATCTATATTTTTAATTAGTATTTGAGTAAAATGATGTGCATGATTATAATTAATTAATTAATTAGTTACTTGAAAGTAGAGGGAAATGATGTTAATTTAAATTCAAATTGGGGATAGTGTTGGGTTAGTGTGTCATAGTGAATTTTGACACTAAATGATGAAATTTAGGTGTTTACATTTGCCCCTATTTGAACTGGTATTGTAAAGAAGCCATATTGTTTTGAAGAATTGTAGACAAAGTAGAGCATTGATGATTGTAGAGAAAATTTTAGCTCAGGTAATTGAAAATGAACATGAGATGCCACCTTGAGTGTTAATGTAGGAAATAAATGCATATGAATGTTTAAAATGATGAAAGAGAAGATGAAATTATGGAGTAAATAATAATCATCAGATAATGGAGATACTTGTATCGATACTGATGTTTTCATCATTGTAGGGAGTACATGTAAAATGATTTTCCCCTTAGTGGATAGTTACTAGAGATCAGTTTGGAAAAAGAACATTTCCCATTTATATACTACACATTTGGATAATGTAAAGGACTAGAATCAAATGAGAAGATGCGGGAATGATATATCTCGATAATGGTATCTATAGGTCATAAAATGAACAATATATAAATATTGATGTTAGATAAAGGTTCAATAAATTGAGAGTTTCAAGAATTAATAAGGATATATATATTACTTTGATTAAATGATGGTAGAAAATGTGGATAAATGACTTGGATGGATGATGGTGGCTGAACTAACCTTAGATACCCCATATAACTGAGTGTTGCCTATGTTGTTTGAATAGACTTCAGTCCAATGTAGTTCTCCCAATGTGGAAATAAATGTAAAGTGATTATGCAATATAATATTTACCCATGGATGTTATTAACCCACTTAAGCTAATGATTACACATTATGATTGGGTGCAATAGTAAATTGATTTTCCATAAGAAAAGATATATGTAAGGATTAGATTGGTTTTTGATATATCCTAATATAAGCTACATGCTTTGAGTTGCCCCATGAATCAGGTTTTATAGGAGTAGAAATAGGAATAATATATCTTGATGAGAAAGCTATGAGTTTGGATTGGATGACTAATTGATTGACTGATTTATGATGGATTGAATGATGTATTCCTGATGCATAAAGGATGGATATTGTGATGTTTTTGGTCCCAATTGACAGGTGTAGGGGATTGAATGGAAAAAATAAGAAATGATTAGGGATTATTGATGTACAATCATAAAAAAATAATTTAATTGAATGCATGGAGCAATGACGATAGATCACATGATTGGATAATATGTATTTGATTCATTGATGGTATATATAGGTGATTATGGAATGTATGGTGTAATAAATTTGGTTTTTTGATTTGAAAAGCTTTGAAAAGGAGAGGCAAATGAATTCATCATTTATAGAATGGTGAATTTGGCATTGATTATGGTGAATTCATCAAATGGAATGGTGAATATGTTTAAAAATTTAAATTATCAATAAGTGAGGTGATTTTTTCATGTGGGTGGTGAATTCACCTCAAATGCTTAGTTAGATAGAAGTGATGAGACCTAATAAATTGATGTGATTAGTTATGGGATTGTGAATGTTAATGAATGTATTTGAGATAGATAATGAGCATATAATGATTGACATAGTATCGATTTAAAATGTGTTAGGAGAGACAACATGAACTACATCCTTATAGGTACTTTTTGGGTTAGTCTTCTTAGCATGTTATGGATCCTCCAAGGAGTACACCACAATAGCCTTATCTGAGATGACCCCTAGATACTCCATTTAAATATTTGTTTACATAGATGTATTTTAAAAAATGATATGGTTTGGATAGCTAAATTCTACATGTTTTTTTTGGAGTTCTAACAAGATTTCCAATAGTAGTTCTGATATGAATTAAACAACCTTTATTTTGATATTGTGCATGACAATATATAATTATGGTATATAAAAACTATGATGTCTATTATTTTATATGCATAAGGACTAATATATTCAAAAGTGAAATGAAATACTTAGTGCATCATGATATGTAATATCATAATAACACCCTTTCTAATGTGTATAGTGATCTAGACAAAATAAGTAATAATAAAGACAAGATAAAAAGAGACATTTTTTAGCAATGAAAACCATGTAAGTAAAATAGACAAGGATGTGAACAATAAATTGTAAAATAAAGTATATAAATACAAAAAATGTACAAGAAATTAAATATCAAACAAGTAAGCTAATGACTATACAAACAAGTTATCAAATCTATTTTGGGATGTAATTAGCTAGAGTGGAACCCTTTGGCATTTGAGATGTTTGAAAATGTTGAACCATCCAATGAGTAATCTACATAAGGGATGACAAAGGTACATAATGAAGGACAAGGGATTTTGATTTTTTTTCATTTTTTTCATATTTTTGGATAATTTTTAATGTTTTTGGATTTAGTTGGTTTTCTAAATGTATATACAAGGGTGACTAGCAAATTTAATACATGTGTTAGTACCAAGGAAGGGAGTAGTATGAATGGAATATGGATGAATGGGAATGGGTGAGAATTAAGAAGATAACTCCAAAGAACATGTGATGCAATAACCAAGTGTTTAGTCATCAAAGTTGCATTTCAAGGATACACCAAAATGGTTATAAGAACATGTCTCAAGGTGTTTCCACTTCCTTATCAAGGTCAAAATTGGGAAGAATGATGGTTATAAGATGGGAAAGATTTAATTAATAAGGATGGGTTTCAATGGGTTTGGGATTAAATGGGAAAGGATGGGTTTGGAAAGGTTATGATAGGTTAGGTTACTCAAGGATAGTTAAGTATGGGGTTAGAATAGGCATAGGATGGGTAAGTGTATACACATAATATTTTCAAACTTTTATCACTTAGTGATGCTTTGTATCTTACAGGAACTCATTGGGTCTCAATCTCTCTTAGTGCATGCCTTAAGGGGTGCACTAGGAAAGGGGTGGGCAGACCATTGGTGCTTTGCAAGATTGTTGTCCCTTTTTCCACTTTTTTCTACACACTTGTCTCTTAAAAACCTTATCCCTAAGATTGTTCTTCTCTATTACACCCTCCTCAAGTCATTTTCCACTTTCATTTACCTTTTCCCTAGCCTGAATCCCCTTTTAGTAGTTTTAAAGCTATGTCATTTGAGTTGACCTTGTATTTTTTTGTCATCAGCCCATAGTGCCAACATAGTTCATTTTCACCATGGGTTATTGTCCAAAACATTACTAGGTCAACTAGGTCAACCCTATCAACCAAAATTTTTATAAGGGTTTAGGGTTAGAGTTTCTTATATATATATATATATATATATATATACAAATTAATTTCACTATTATTGAGAGAAAAGAAGAAGTAAGATATATTACGCATTTACTTATCCACTATTCTACTTGAGGAGCAAGATTGGGGTTTCATACTTTCATTGGAGATATGGATATTGTCTTGTGGAGAAGTCTTTTGGATGCATTGATAGGTTGTGTATCCTAGATCTAATTTATCTTTGTCATTTTTACATACCACAACAACCTATTATGAAGAACCTTGGCCAAGGGAGAGAATGAGGCTCAATGGGTTCATCTTCAAAGGTAAGTATTCCTAACTTTGTTCCTCCTTTATAAGAGTAGATAGATATGAATTTTTACTTCTCTTCTATGTATTAGGATTCCATTTACATTGATGTGGGTATGTGTTTTCTATGCATGTTTAATTTTATTATTTCTAACCCCCACTTTGTGCCACAATATTTGGTGAGAACTAGATTAGATTTTATTTACTTGTTATTAGACAGTGAGATATCAAAATATAGGACTCTCTTAGGGTTATTACATGATTATGTTTGACTAGAGACTTTGGAACCCTCCCTAGCATAGTGTATTGTTGTACCCCTAATCGGTCTAGCATATCACCATATTAGTCATGTTCTTGATTATCTAATGTGTCCCCAATTGGAATTATATGGTATGATTTATCTTCTTCGAGTTAGGATTGATTTATAGACATGATGCATTTTTGAATGCATACATTCTCATGAAATCGATGTGAATATAACCCTTGTAGGTTTTATTTCACATTTTTCATTATTTTATCATTTTATTTTTATATATTTATGATATTGGGTTAAAAGTGTTGATTTAGTTTTAATTTTTATGCATAAGTTTAACACATAATCCCATCAATATAATGTTGTTCTATCTGTGCAAGTGTTTTATCAAGTGCAAGTTACTAGGTTGACCTAGTCGACCTTGTACACTTTCAAACATCCAAATCAACCTACTAGGTCAACCATGTACATTTTTAGACTTCTATTTCAGCATACTGAGTTGACCCTATCAACATAGTACATTTTACAAATTTTTTAGCAAACAGGGAACTACAAAGTTAGGTTGACCTAGTCAACATAATTAGCATAATTGGTAAGTACAAATTAAGGTACTTTAATAGTAATATTATTTTCCTTTGCTCCTCTAACCCACCAAGGTTCTTTTCTATCCTTCTCTATTATTTCTAGCATTTATTACAGTTCTATTTTTCATAGTTTGTAGTCTTTAAAACTACCTTGTATAGTCAACTAGGTTAACCTATCGATGTGGTTTTGTATTTTGTGTTATGTCTAGAAAACTATGTTGACACTGTCAACGTAGTTAGTTTTTAGACACTTGCTTCCATAGCATAGAAGTGATACTATCAACTCTATTCTTTATTCTCTGCATACACTATCATCAAAATCAACACTGTACTATGTTTCAAAGTTAGAATTAACACTTATATGCTAGTAATTAGCTCACACTTTCATTTTCAATTGCTTACATGCTTATAATAGATCACATAGTCTAATTATGTGTTTTTTCAATATACCATTTAGTTACACTATTTTTTATTTTTATGTACACACTACCAAATCATAAAATCTTAAAATGCATTTCAAAAAATTCTCTACCTAAGGCCTACCTAATTAGATTTCATCACTAAGGGGGAAGCCAACTTGGTTTTTTAGACAAGTATAAACATGTGGTTAATGGTATATATTTACTAAGCACCCAACACCCTTATTGTTGTAGTGTGTGAAGTGAGGGGGTAGGCCCCAATACCAAGCAAGTACCATTACCAATACAAATCCCTTTTAGCTCAAACATCCTAAAACCATCTTTAGATTACTTTCTAATTCCTTACAGCCAACTTCCTATCACATCTAAAATCATACTCTAATAATCTAACAATATTCAGGATGACCACTTAGTTAACTTTTACTTTCCAATTTGATTGCTTGTTCTTTGCTCAATTATATGTTGTATTATAAAAACTTGCATTAGCCAGTGTTGGTGCAAGGTTTTGTGCTATGTGACTCAATTAGATCAACCTTATTGGCCTAAATGATTGGTTTTCCTTTCATTTCTTACTTTCAAAAGTACTTGAATTGTTTTTCCTATTTTAGTACATAGTCATTCTGCTCAACACAGTCTCTTATAGACTGTCTATTTTTCCCTTGCCTAATAAGTCGATTCTATCAACTCTATACACTTTTTCAACCTCTATTTCCTATACTAGGTCAACCTTGTCAACTCTATACACTTTTTCATCCCTTATTTCTATACTAGGTCAACCCTATTAACTTTGTACAATTTTCAAACCTTACTTTTTGTACTAGGTCGACCCAATCGACTCTATATTTTTCTATCACTTCTTATTTCCTTATATTTGCATCTATCTTTCCTTTTTTAGTCCTTCATCATGAGCTTCTTATTTGAAGATATAACTAAGTTGAATTCAATAGATATGATAAGTTTTACCAACCTTCATAGGATCTCCCATAAGCAGAGTAGGGCTCCTTTCCTAGATGAGAGTAATATTCATATATCCACTTACACAATGAACTATGGGACCCCTCCTCATTAATCTTCACTTCATAATCCTCTCTTTTCACTTGAAGATCAACCTAAATTAGAGTATACCCATGAAATGCTCTTGTTTATCTCTCAATTTCCTCAACATCGAGGAAAAAATCCTTCTACCATTTACCATCTCATGATTAGTGATCAAGTTGAATAGCCTCATTCACCTTGTCCCACATTCTCACATGGATTTTTGGGTACTACCTTCTTTTATTATTATCCTCTTCCCTCTATTATGACCCCTTCTCATATCATGACTTCTTCCTCTTTGAATTATTCCACCTCCATGCCTAGTATCTCTACTAACATGGCAGGTTCTACATTTAATGGGCCTCTCCCAAGACCCACTCTCCTCAACTCTTCCACTAGTACATCATTTCCTACCCAAGGTAATCATACTTCTAGTGATTCCTCTTCTCATCCCTTCACTAGTCCATATTTTTCTACATAAGCAAATTTTATCACTAGTGCCTCACATTATAAAAATTATTCTCAAGCTCCTATCAACACCAATAGTGATACCCAATCCACTAATACCAACTATAATTCTTTAAATAATTCTAATAATTCCAATCAAACCCATCAAATCTTATTACAAACACTAAATCAAATGAATACTTTTCAAGATCATAATATAAATCAAATAATGAGAATGTAAATCACCTTTTCCATCTTCAAACTCACCTTTAACCAATGCCTTGGGGCATGCATAATTAAAATTTTCCCCTACCTCTTCTTCAAGATTCCCATGAAAATCTCATCCCTCAACCTCCTCATTTCAACAAGATAATTAAACATATTCAAAATGATCCTATTACAACTCAAATTATTAATATAGATATAGGAGGTATCACCCATACCATTTATTACAATAGATCAACTAATCCTACTCTTCATATAAAAACATTTGGAAATCTATATAAAGATTGGGTCAAATTAAATACCTTTACAACTACCAAGCTCTTAATCATTAACCAAGATAAATGTCAAGATTTCTTTATGCATCAATTCAAGCCACCCCAACCTTCTATAGGTAATCATATATTACTTAAAAACAAGAATTGTAATGCTGCCAATGATGGTATCATAGACTCTTATGACACCATTCACACTATTCAAGCTATCATTCCTAATCAATATTTGGAACTAGCTCCCCCTTCTCAAAAATTCACCAATTTATCTTCATCTAATAACATTAGTGTTCACAAACCTTTATCCTCAACTAAATTACTCAAATGTCTACCTAGGCTTCTTCTATGATAACTTGATCCCAATCATCTTATGAAATCATAGTATGATCCCAAAAAAAATTGTTGGTTTCACACTAGTTAGGGCCATTTTCATGAGACATGTAGGCAAATTTATAATTTGGCTATGGATTTTATTATAGGTCCTAATTTTGACAATGATTCTATCATTCAAAAACATCAACAAGCCTATGGCATTGATTTCAAAGCTCATAACACACATACTAAATCTTAATATTTGAATCAATCTAATGCTCATTTGGCCATCTATAAAGACCCTCTTTCGAATCACCAAGATAACCAAGACAAGCCCACCCATTCCACCAACAATGTACAAAGTCTTGTTAACCCAAATACTGAAGAGAATGTGGTTAATATGATTAATATGCAAAGGGTGGTTTCTTTCATTAACCCTCAACCTATCTACACCCCTCCATTATCTTGCACATTTTGTGTTATCTAAGATTCTTCTCCAACTCACTTAAATTAGTTGAGGCAAGATGACCTTATAACTTTCAATAACCCAATTCTCATTCCTCCCTTGGATAACACTTCCCATTCTATTTCTACCATCCCTCCATCTTATTTACCTATAATTAATGACACTCCATCTTCTTTCAACACTTCCTCTACCAATTCTCAAAACCAACCTGAACCAACTACTTCATCTTCTCAACATATTTTATAACCTTTTTCTAAACCTTTTCCCTCTTCTCAACACAAATTCCAATGTACTTTGGCTCCTCCTTCTGAGGACCTCCTTCAACACTATGCACCTATTTATAACAACCTTCTTATGGGTTATGATGACTGGGATCCCATCATGGAACTCACTAATTTCCCATCCCAAATTGCCTTTACTTAGCTTATGAGGACCTCTCCACATCATTGAAACCATCTCATGCAACTCTTATGTGAAATTAACATCCCTCATCCTCCCCTAGTAGGATGTGGAGCACCCTTATCTAGATCTAACTATAGCATATTACACCAATGTGAATAGATGTCCATCCACATTGATGAAACAATGGACACTTCTCTTTCCCTAAAATTTCCCATTGCTTCTATAATTATTGATGAGATCTTGCTTTGCGTAAATGATTCTCCTCTATTCATTAGTGTCCAAATTGGTGATATCCAAGTCAAGTGTGCCTTGATTAATAAGGTTTCCATCACATGTGTTGCCTCTCTTGATTTTATCAAAACCCTTAGATATTTTTAATGAAATCTCAAGTCTACACGTAACACATGTCAATGATATGATTGAAGGAAAATGCCTCCTTTACATTGTGTGTGGCTTCCCATTACCATCCCACCTATCACCATTCATGTGAAGGTGATGATATATAACTTTCCTCTATCTTATAACATCTTATTTGGTAGGTTTTGGAGTCATAGTATGATAGAAATTGCTTCTTCCACCTACCAATGCAATAAATTCCCTCATAATGGATCCATATATAGGATTTAGGGTGATCTTAACCCTTAGAATTTTGAACAATTTCAAGACCATGGTATCTTCAAGATTCTTACTCTTGAACCTATTCCTAGTATTCCATTCTATGAGTCTCAATGATTCAACATTCCCATCAATTCCACTTAAGGTTATAATGGTCATCCCAAACTCATTGGGAATATTCCCCCTAACCTCCTATATTTTGATGATGATGAACCTGATGAGATCAATCTAAATATTAAAACTTTTGATCTCTCACCTCATCTCATCTCTTAGCTTCCTACTTCTTTGTAGCCTCATTCTCACAAACCACCTTGTGATAACACCCCTATTGTTTTGACTAAGACTCAGCATTCTATTCATCACACCTTATTAGATGACAATGTCATCCTTACTAATGTCATTGATATTCATACACCTGAATATAATGATGGTTATACCTTAGATGATCCATTCTTAAGTGGCCTTGTTTTGGCCTATGATGTTGAGATTATCCATTATCATTCTTCTTTATTTTAGTATTTTAGTGCTTCTTCCTATATTCCATCATATGTAGTTCCTAATTTTAACATTTTTCCTTTTTATTATAGGGTATAGATGGTGAGGACACCTCCAGTTTTTTAATAACCTCATAGGAGTATGCTTATGGATCATGTTATGACTAAGCCTTACCACTTTACTAGGTACCCTGTCCCTTATAACCTACTTATCCCTGAGATGTGTGTAACCCTCCTTTGGCCTTCTATATACCCCACCAATCCCTTAGTATATCCCAATTCAAATCCCATTCTTACTCTCACTTTAGCTAAGTCTATCCTTGATTATAATCCCATTACTCCTATTGAGCCTAGTCTATTCCCTTCACCAGCACCTCCTTGGTGATGGTTTACTTCTTTTACCATAGAGGGATCCATTGCACACTGAATGGGCTATCAAGCCTTCCCAAACTCCTTATGTTCTTGTTACACATCCTCATATGATTACTTATACTAAGCCTACTCATAAGCTTATATGTTGCTTCCACAACATAGATAATCATTCATCTATGCATTGTTGTAAGATATGATAGTATATTGATACTTTTCATCCTTTTATCCATCAGTCCTTAGACAAGGAAATACCTCCATTAAAGGTACTTCATAATTATATTCCTAAGTATGGAGAGGTATATTATCTTTGGAAATAATATGGCACCGTTCACACCGATCATTGTTGCATCCTTCATTAGCACCTTAAATATCATATCTTAACTATTCCTACACCTTCTACCATTCCTCCCACATGTCATTACTAAAATAAAGCTCCCCCTTATTCTCTTATATTTCCACATCCTATGGTTCCATCCCCTCTTATGGTTCCTTAATCACCTCATGTTCCTCTACCCATTAATCTTTCACCCATGAACCTTTTTCCACCCAGGGACCTTCCCTCACTTAAGAATCCTTATCTACTTATGAGTCCCTCACCTATGGAACCTTATCCATTGGTGATCCAAACATCTCCTATAGAGTCTAATCCCATGCATCCTTCTAAGAATCCCTTTCCTAATATCCCTCCTTAGCATGATCCATCAAGCATCACTACCTTTTATATTGAGGAAATTAGATGTGAAACATTTTCTTACTTTTCACTAAATATAAATGAGACATTAGCTTCTATTCGGCTCTAACTTCATAGAGACTTATCTTATATTTTGGATAATGTGTGTGGTAAAATCTATTAGTACTTATGATCATATGCATGGTGCTCTTGCATTTACATTTGGATTAGATGTATGATCCAATCTTATCTTTATCTATTTGTTATATCATTTGACATTGTATTAAATTCTTATTTGTCTTACATGGTGACTTTAACTTTGCACTCTATTTTGTTTATAATGTCATTTATTAATGTTTTCTTTATCATTTCTTTATATTTCCTTCTTGAATTTCTTTCTTACAAACTCCCTTGTTTTCTTTTCATGATTGTTTGCTTTCTTATCTATCTATACACAAAAAATTGCCATTGTGACTTGGTTATACAAACCTTGTTCCCTTTAGTCATTTATTCTTTACCATGTGATTATCATTTTACCAATCTAATCTGGATCTCCTTTCTTCCCCTTTTCCCTTTTTGCAAATTAAGCATATGCATGGTTGAGACTTGAGATAACATGTTGGTTCATAGTTAAGCCTACGTGTCCTAGTTAGTCTTGTCTTTGGTCACTTAGCTTCCTTTATCCTAAGCCTACATATAATTCATGTGTATCACTCTATCTCTTATGATTGGTCATTCTAATTTCATATGGAGGAGGAATATTCAAAATCCTTAAAAACATTCAAAAGCCAAATCATTTAATAAAAGGCAATGATACAAAAGGCAAAACCATTCAAAATTCTTAAAAAGTCAAATCACACTAATATATGTGATTCAAAGCACATCTCCTTCTTCTAGTTGAAGATAAAACTCCATAGTTGGCCTCATAATGGATAGAGGTGAGATCCATTAGGGTGCGGTAGGCTAGTAGATTAGAAAAGGAAACTAAAAATTTCTTTTAGTGCTACCTACTTTCTCGCGCAAGTACCCAATCTTTGTAAGAGACTGATGACTCTATAAGGGGTCCTAAGGAATGGGGAACACATCATGGGAAGGTAGATCCATTTTACTTTTCTTGTACCAATCTACCTTCATTATTTGATCTTAGTATCATGATTATTTTCCCACACAACTTTGTGTCTATAGTGAACAGGTTTCCTTTGTACATTGATGGTCACTAGTCATTTAGTGTCTTCTCATGTCCTTAGTATGCTTCCTATTTACTAAGGGCTTCTAATAATATGCCTAATTTATGATTTTTACATTCCATTTATTATTCCCTACATACCTAATATTTCCTCTTGAGAAATATTATTTTGTTCACTAATCACTCCCCTAGGGATTCCATTTGTGAGTTTCATTATAAGACCATGGATAGGACCTAGCCTTCCTCACAAATTACCATAATTTCACATTTCTGTTACCCACATCCCCTTGTTACCATATTTTCACATTTATTCCATCTCATAGGTATTCCCTTTTTGAGTTTCAGTGTAAGACCACGGATAGGACCTAGCCTTCCTCATAAAATTTTCCAATAATCTAAGTCACAACAAAATTACATGTGTCAAATATGAGATAATATTTGATTGATTATGAAGTTACACGTCATGGACATGTTTTTCAGCTTAATTTAGTATGTTTTATGCTTACTTCATTTCTCTTTCACTTTTATCTTTTTATTTTTTGATTGCATGTAAGAATCTAACCATTTCTTGAATTTTTTCATACTTTCCAACTTGAATTAATGTGATAAATTTAAGACCAATTTTGTCAATTTTGTTTTTCTTTTATACTTCCCAATGTGATTTAGTATGATTGATTGACTTAATTGATTTAATTGTATACCATTACTCTTTCATGTGCTTTCCATTTTATTACATTACTTTCATACTTCCCAATGTCATTTAGTATGATTTAACTTGTTTTAATTTGGTGCCAAGAGCTCTTTTTATGGTTTAAAAACAACTTTTTGCCATTTTATTTACCGTTCTTTGGTTTCTTATACTTGGTCATTTTCTTTTTATTACACATTTCCCATCATGAAATAGTGTGTAGTATATTTTTGATTGATTATACTTAGCCAAATATTTTTTGCCTATTTATTTTTAACCATGAATGTGTTTTACATAGTGCTAAAAAATAAACCACAACTCATATATTTCCCATAAGATATACAACAATAGCTAAATACATGTGTTAGAAAGGAATAGATCCAATCATCCACAACCACAACCATAATGCAAACACATAAAACTAGTATTCAACTTATAAAATGAGACTTTTGTATATATCATGATTTTTAATACAAAAATACAACCATATACAAATCTCCAGCTCTATGGTTGGACCTCATCATGCCTATCTCATGCCATAACCATGTTTCCCATAGATGCCTTAGTCTAGCTCTTCTAAATAGAACATTTTAAAGAGGTTATCTAAGATCTCAGTCCTAATACCTACCCCTATAGATGAACCACTTGGACCTCTACCTACCTTAACTGGGTCAGGGTTGTTAGATGTGGTGCTCTCTCTTGGGCTTATAACTATCCCATCTATATCATGGTATCTAGATGCATGACTCTCTCCTAAGCTAGGGTCTACCATGCTTGTTCCTCTCCTACACCCACCCCTACTAGTGGTTTCATCCCTTCTTTATGCACCTATAACCACCTTATAACTTCTCCTACTAGTATGAACTAGCTTGCCTAAGCTAGGGTAGATAATATCATGGGATCCTCTAGTGTGGAAAGTTTGTATGGCATCAACACCTCATATAGGATATCATGGATTTATCCTCTCAATAGATACCCCCATCTAGTCTCCTCCTCCTTTGTAACATCTAAAAAATGCCAATCAGATAGATATTAGATCATTTATATATCTCAAAATCTATATATATATATATATATATATATATATATATATATATATATATATATATATATATATATATATATACTCTATCTCAAATAAATTTAAGAAAAATTTTAATTATCTTTTATTACCTGGCTATGTGTTACCTACCACTGTATCACCATCTGTACAACTACTAAGCATAGTTTCCCCATCAATGCATCTTTTTAGAACCTCATCTGTAGGTTACCACCCAAAACCAAATCCTAGAGTCAACACTTATGCATGTTTAACATTATGCCTGAGTGTTCTCTCTATCTCCCAACTCTGTCCTTTCCTACCTAATGGGTCATCTAGGATGACTATCATCTCTACTGTATCTTGCTACTCCTACCTCCATCAATGTCATGTTTGTGGTGGTCTTTATTATTCATGTTATTGTGATGGTGGTGGTACCTCTGGTACTCCTACCTCTGAATCTATCTCCCCTCTCTCTACTACCCATTATGCCTAACTTGTCCATGGTCCCTCATGATGTAATTTGATAAATGGCCTAGTAACTAGTGGTCTTAACCCTCCTCTCCAACTTAGCCCTCTCACATGTCAAGCCCAAAACATGGGCACCACTATTAGTGACTCTAGGTGAGGAAGTCCCATCTATCCTGGTACATGTGCCACCAAATTTAGCTTCATCCACCAAGTATAGTGGTTAGTAATCTCTATTTTTGCTAATGTTGGTGTCATTATCTCTCAATTAAACCATACCATAGCAATGTGCCCATAAGGCTACCATATAATGTCTACTCACCTCACCATCTGTAATGCTAGCACATGGGTCATGGCCTATACTACCTAATCCTACCACCACCTCTATACCCAAATTAACACATCATCAACCACATGGGGCAACCTAATCAACTAATACATAGGGAACCTCTCATTTATCTACATGGTTAGAAATATAATAGGCCCTATCAACTTTTTCCCTTTGGAAAACATCCCATACATGTCATGCATAAGTTCTACCTAGATGATAGATCCTAAGTCATACAACACCCCATCCTCCAATATTATTTGGCATAAGGCTATCACAAACAATGGTACCTTACCATCTAACTTATGATATATCATCCATGCTGTCATAAGTCCTATCACTACCATCTAGATGTCTAAAATATGCAAAGTATAAACATTGAATAAATTAACTCTAAAACTAGGGTATATCTTCTCTAAGCCCATCACCCATCACCCATAGGTTCTCCTCTCCTCCTCAATATCTGGTACTCTCTTAACCATAGGTGTACCTACTATAAGTAGTCCCAAGAAAGCATGAAGATCCTCTAAACTAATACCCACCTCTATGTTATCCCCTTATACCTCCCACCTAAATGTATTAGTTAATCATTCCCAAGATCTCAGGAACATGACTATCAAATCTAAGCTTAGTGGAATCCTACACATTTGCATAATACCTCTTAAACCTACTACAATCAATCTAACTCGATCTCCAATAGATAATTACTCCAATAATTATGGGAGCCATGTTGTATCCACTAAGCACCAAAATTTAGGATTCCCCTACAACCATAAAATGATAAAAGATGTAATAAAACCTCCATGTCAATTATAATCAAAATGCATTCTTTTTAAATTTCAATAAAAACAAGCCTAATTTTCTTTAATTTATTCATTATTAATCAATTTGACCTATTTTTAGCCTACTCAGCCCCTCACCCTCATCTGACCATTTTGGGAATTTATAACACTCTGTCAGCCTATTTCATGCATTTTCATACTATTTTGGTCCCTTAGTCAAAGACTAGGTTGACCAAAATTTCCTTATTTTGACCTAGTTGACTTAATAAACTAAGTTGACCCTTTACTTTTTCCCTTCTTACTACTAAGTCGACAGAGTGGAATTTTTTACTAGGTTGGTAGTAATATACTAAGTCAGTAGTTTGGAAAACATACTACATCGATACATACCTGTTAAGTTGACAGTGTGAATTTTGAAAAATTTCAGCCTACTAGGTTGGTTGGTTTGACCTAGTTGTTTCTTCATATTAACACCTTACATTTTTAGTAATAAATGCCTTTCAGTTGTTATTACTTCAATCCCTTCAAACCCATTTCCCTACTATTAGGATGTGGAGCTAAAAGCTTCAACTGGTGCAAACAGGGAGGAGGTTGCTGAGTTCTAGGGAGACCGGCGTCGGCAGAGTGCAGTGCACAAGGCAACCAATGACGGTAGGGTGGACAGGAAGGCAACTGACATCTGCAGGATGTCAGCTAACATTGGTCACCTCTAGGCAGACAGGGACTGATGTCGGTCGCCTGTGGCAGTTCCATAACTGCTTGTTCCACAGACAGTTAGTTTGTTGAACCGAGTGTTTGCATGCAAAGGCTATTTTTGGTCTTGAGTTGCGTGTATAATTATTGTAATTAGGATAGTCTAATTATTGTAAGCATGAGATCTATATATGGAATCATGGGCTGTATTGTAAAATTGTATCTAGTGAGTAAGAGAGCAATAAGCTCCTTCAGATAGAAGAGAGCAATGGTGCGTTCCTCCTAGTGCCACAGTACCAAGGTGGGTACTGGTTTGGAGAATCAGCAGGGTTCTTTGTATGTGTATGATCTTGGTCAGCATGTGTGCATGACTTTCTATAGGAGATCTAAAATGGTGAGTAAGGTCTAGTGATTTACAAGTAGCAGCAGAGAGCAAGAGATCTACTTGGAGTACGGTTGTGTACTTGGTGTACTGGCAGCGTGTTACTGACTAGTTGGAGAGGTGAACATCAACTCTATATTGGAGTTGATTGTTGTGATCGAGAGAGAGGAAAGAAGGTCTTGAGGTGTGGCAAACCTTTGAGGTGGAGGAAGAAGTGGCATCTTCCTTATTGTATATTCTTCTGAGTGATTATTAATACAATTGTGTATTGTCTCTCAATTCTTGTGTTGTTTCATATTTCTAGTTACTTATTGATTCTGGTTAAATTCCATGTTTAGTTGCTAATACAAGAAGTAATCATATGTGCTCTATTGGTAGAGCAAGATCCTGACTAAGTAGGCATCAAAGCATGTTTATTATTCTAGGTTCCTGACAAGTGATATCAGAGCTTTTGGTTGGGTTGACTAACAGGTGGTTCAGATCTGGTAGTGTTTTTTATTACAGGTCACTCACAGGGGTTTTAGATTGAGTGGGAGTATAGCAATGTCAGAAGATAGTAAGCTACGAATGGATAAATTGAATAGCACAAATGGTCTGATTGATGGAAAGGAGCAGGTAAAAGGAGATTGTTGGTCGGTAGAAGATCAACGTGTAGAAACATATGTTGCAGGTGATGTTGCATAGGTTGCTCTGGATAAAGTAGAATCTTTGTTTACATATTCTTTTGCCTCTTTCCATGCAGCCCAAAATAGAGCATCTTTTCATGGGTATGTCTTTGGAGACTTTGGAGAGATTTATTTAGGGGTTGGAAAGCCTTGTTAGATGATTGACAAAGGGGAAGTGAAGCTGAGATTATAGATGGATGACACACAGTGGTTGAAGGAAGTCATGAAGGTACTAGTCTTAGAGATGAGTCTAATTTTTTCAAGAAATTTGGGTGATGAGAGATGCACTGTAACTCTCACAGTGGATACACTTGAATTAGATGGTGGTAAGAAAGTAGGTATCCTTTATCTATCTACTTATATTGTTGATTCACCTTCTGTTGTAGAGATGTGGCTTCATAGGCTTAGTCACATATGTAGAAGGAGAATGCAGGTTTTGAAGCAGAAGTCAGATGTCTTTGACAAGATAAAGAACTGGAAAGCCTTGGTGTTCATGGAGGAGATGATGGATAGAGATTAGGTGAGGGAACTGAATTATTCTGAGTAGAGTAGGGTTGATTTGATCAGGATTTTGATCCATGGAGAGCTCGCGAGTAAAAAGTTATCACTCACAGATGAACATAGGTACCGGCATCGGTCAGACAGTAATCGACGTCGATAGAAGGAAGACCGATGTCGATCATGAAGAAATTGACGTCGATAGAAAGGACACTGGTGTCAGCCAGGGAAATGACGTCGGTAGTTAGGGTCAGTACAGGGAGCCGACATCGGTCGGGAGCAGACTGGGAGATGGCCGAGATCGGTCACTGGAACGGATGGTGGGTGGAAAACAAGCTGTCAACAAGTCTCAAACACTCATATCGAGGTCAAAAAGGGTAAGTGAACCTCATATTCATTGTTCACCTTCTTTATATTACTTATTGATGGTCAAGAACCAGGAAGATGCGAAGAGGCAATGCAGGTAGAATCCAGATATAGTGGGAGCTTGGCATGGATGAGGAGTGTGAGTCCTTAGAGAAGAACCAAATAGGTATTTGTTGGTAGAGTTGTTAGCTGGAAGTAAGCACTAAGAAATGGAATGGATTCCCAAGTTAAAGAAGAGAGTGGATGGATACGTGAGATAGAAGGCTAAGGCATATGGTCTTGAGGAAGCTGCAAGATAGTGGTACAGGTTTGACAGGTGGATGACTAAGCATGGCTTCAGTCAATGTCATTGTAACTATTGTGGTTTTGTCTTACCAGGTGGATGATGAGTCGCGACATTATCCAGTTACTGTATGTGGGTAATTAGCTAGCAGGTTTTATACATACAGGGATTTGCTGAGCTAAGGGTAAGGTTAGTTCAGAGGTGTGTCAAGAAGAATTTAGAGCAGTAAAATTCTTTGGCATAAGAGACATGGAGATTTTATCTCCAATGGGAGCTGATGTGAAGACGGTGTTGGTGGGGTTCATGATGCAGGATGTAGAATCAGAAAGCACACCAAGGGCTGGACAGTTCAAGTAGAGCTTAGAACAAGTGTTCAAAATCACATGAGGTCTAGTGTAGACCTGAGTTTTCCCAAAGCAGTGGGAGTTGTCAAAAAGTATGGAGCCAATTCGAGGAAGAGGTACTGAAGGGCAGTTTAGTGGATTCTTACAGGGATTAGTGGCAGGTCGACATGCTATGCAGGTTCAAGTTATTTTCTACATAGGTTTGTAGATGCGGATGCGGTAGGTTACTTGGATGACAAAGGCACAAAGGTTAGAGCATCACAGGGTGTGGTGGTTAGTCTTTAGGATTGATCTTGAAGAGGGATACAAGCTAGGGTACAAATTAGATAGTGTACAGATACAGGTACAGTTACAGCTATTTATCTCCAAGTGGGAGATTGTTAGGATGTGGAGCTAAAAGCTTCAACTGGTGCAAACAAGGAGGAGGTTGCTGAGTTCTAGGGAGACCGGCGTCGACAGAGTGCAGTGCACAAGGCAACCGATGATGGCAGGGTGGACAAGAAGGCAATCAACATCGGCAAGATGTCGGCCAACGTCAGTCACCTCCAGGCAGACAGGGACCGATGTCAGTCGCCTGTGGCAGTTCCAGAACTACTTGTTCCATGAACAGTTAGTTTGTTGAATCGAGTGTTTGCATGCAAAGGCTATTTTTGTCTTGAATTACGTGTATAATTATTGTAATTAGGATAGTCTAATTATTGTAAGCATGAGATCTATATATGGACTCATGGGCTGTATTGTAAACTTGTAGCTAGTGAGTAAGAGAGCAATAAGCTCCTTCAGATAGAGGAGAGCAATGGTGCATTCCTCCTAATGCCACAGTACCAAGGTGGGTACTAGTTTGGAGAATTAGTAGGTTTCTTCGTATGTGTATGATCTTGGTCAGCATGTGTGCATGACTTTCTATAGGAGATCTACAATGGTGAGTAAGGTCTAGTGATTTTTAGGTAGCAGCAGAGAGCAAGAGATCTACTTGGAGTACAGTTGTGTACTTGGTGTACTGGCAGCGTGTTACTGACTGGTTGGAGAGGTGAACATCAATTTTGTATTGGAGTTGATTGTTGTGACCAAGAGAGAGAGGGAAGAAGGTCTTGAGGTGTGGCAAACCTTTGAGGTGGAGGAAGAAGTGGCATCTTCCTTATTGTATATTCTTCTGAGTGATTATTAATACAATTGTGTATTGTCTCTCAATTCCTGTGTTGTTTCATATTTCTAGTTACTTATTGATTCTGGTTAAATTTTGTGTTTAGTTTCTAATACAAGAAGTAATCATATGTGCTCTATTGGTAGAGCAAGATCCTGACTAAGTAGGCATCAGAGCATGTTTATTGTTCTAGGTTCCTGACACCTACTTGATTTTTTATACCCCTACCAACTTTTTTGGGTTCATTCCACTTCTTATAAATGATTTAAATCACAAAATTCTAAAACAACACTTAATTTTAAGAAAATATTCAAAAACTAGTTTGAGATTCTTAGTTGTCTACATCTGTTGCACTCGTTGCCACCACTAGGAGTCCATCTCATTTCACCTATCATGTCCTCACCATCCTAGTTCATTTGGTCTCTCCAATATCTTTTTCTCCCCTTCACAAGTCAAAAATAAAAAGTGACTTCCCTTTGACCTTATTTAAACTTACTTTTCAAAAATCTTAATCTTTTAAATATCTTTTATCAGATTCATTATTTTGCCTATATCTTTATTTTTACTTATCCATTTTTAAAACCATAAAATGTTATAGAATCATGATGACATAAAGAATATTTTCCAATACTATATGCCTATCTTCCAAAAATTTCAATTTTTGGCTATTTTTTGCACTAACTTCTATAGGTTCACCTAATGTTCTTCACATTTAGATGCCTTCACTTCTCTTGTAGTATACTTATTTATCTGTAAAACTAAGGTAAGTAAAGGTATGTGTTTTTTAATTTTGTCCTTTAATTTATATTATTTTTTCCTTAGTACACTTTACTTAGCATCAATGTTATGTGTTATCATGTTCTATTTCCTAAAGCACTATCCTGTGTTGCACTCACATGACATGTGATGAGCTTCGATGGGCATATGTATACACATAGTATTTTTAAACTTTTATCACCTATTGATACTTTATATCTTTCAAGAACCTATTGAGTCTCAATCTCTTTTATTTCACACCTTAAGGGGTATATCAGGAAAGGGGTGGGCAAACCATTAGTGCTTTGTAGTATTGTTATCCCTTTTTCCACTTGTTATCTACACACTTATCTCCTAAAAATGTTATCACTAAGCTTGTTCTTCTCTATTTCACCCTCCTCTATTCATTTTTCACTTTCATTTACCTTTTCCCTAGCCTAAATCCACTTTTAACAATTTTAAAACTATGTTAATTGGGTCAACCCTATATTGTTTTTCATCATCCCACAGTGCTAACATAGTTCATTTTTAGCATGGGTTATTGCCCAAAACATTACTAGGTCAACTGGATCAACCATGTTGGCCAAATTTTTTGTAAGGGTTTAGGGTTAAAGCTACCTATATATACAAGTTCATTTCACCATTATTGAGAAAAAAGAAGAAGTAATATATATTATGCATTTGTTTATCCACCATTCTAGTTGAGGAACAAGCTTAGGGTTTCATACTTTCTTTGGAGATACATATCTTGTCTTATGGAGAATTATTTTAGATTCATTGATAGGTTGTGTATCTTAGAGATGATTTATATTTATCATCTTTACATACCACAACAACCTCTTATGAATCACCTTGGCCAAGGGAGAGATTGAGGTTTGGCAAGTTCATCTTCAAAGGTCAGTATTCCTAATTTTGTTCATTTGTAAGAGTAGATATATATTCATTTGTAATTATATTCCATGAATTATGCTTATGTATACATTTACATGAGTATATTTTTTATATGCATGTTTACTTTTATTGTTTTTAACCCCCACTTTGTGCCACAAGCTTTGTTGAACACTAGATTAGATTTGATTTACTTTTTATTAGTTTAGTGAGATATTAAAACATAGGACTCCCTTAGGGTTATTATATGATTGTGCTTGACTGGAGGATTTGGAAACCTCCCTATCATAGTGTATTATGGTAAGAGATCCCCTAATTGGGTGTAATAGATCCCAACATTGGTCATGTTATTGATTATCTAATGTTTCTCCAATTGAAAGTGTATGGGATGATCTATCTTCTCCAAGTTAAGATTGATTTATAGACATGATGCATTTTTTATCACAAACAATAAGTATTGAGGGATGATTTAGAATGCATAGGATGGAATGCATTTGATCCAAAGTGTAGGGTAATTTTAGATAACTAATTATTTTATGCATGACATCAAAAACTAGTTTTCATCATGGTACTTACCCAAGACACCATATAAATGGTTTTCACTTTTGTACAGATTATTTCTCTTTTTTCTTTTCCTTTTTTTGATTTTTTTAATTTTTTTTGCATCTCAATTATGGAACTACATGAGATGTATGATGTTGACCCCTATTTATATTTCAAGTATGTAATCTAGAGATTTCTTCAATAACTTATTTTATTTTTGTGTTAGCTTATTCTAAATTTACCAAGATATCGATATAGCCCCTATGATAAAGGGTGTTTCTAAATAGGGTGAATCAGAGAGTATGTTGGATGAAGGATGTGTGTTGATTGCATGAATGGTTTAGAAGGATGTAATGATAGTAGGGATAAGTATAGGTTTCATGATGTCAATGGTGATTAGAATAAACAATTTTACATTCAACAAGACTAGGAGTGTCTACATGTGGGATGATTTGGGAATTCAATGTTGCTTCAATGGTGTCTTTAATATATGATGGGGATCCAGCACAAAACCCTACTAATACATGGGTAGATTAATTTTTTCATTTATTGGTTCCTTATAAATATTTTCACTAAGGGGTTCTTATTGTTTCTATTATGGTTTGGATTTGGATTATCCAATAGTGCCTCAAAGAGGTTTTCACTAAGGGATTTATATCTTGAATTTATAAATTTTGATTTGGATTAGGATTAAAATTTGTATTTTGATCATCTAATAGTGCTTCAAAGAGGTTTTCACTATGAGACAATGATTTTAGATTTGGATTGTGTGATTTATCTTTATTGAGGAACACTTGTTCCTCAAAATATGTAAATGTTTCTTTATGCTCTTTTGACCAGAGGCTAGCTAGGAATTATGTGATTGTTTGATCATCATAAGAGGAAAATAATGGTAAGATTTTTGATCCTGATTTATGGGTGAGGTATATTGACTTAAAATATGGAAGAATGGATTGGTGATGTTGATGAAAGGAGTGATAGAAACATGATCCTTATAGCTACTATGAATAGATCCTATTTAGAATATGGATGAAGCTTCCTTAAAAACTGTAAAAGTATCACTAACATATTTGCATTGATTTTCAAATGGTTTTTAGCCAATTCCATGAGGTCCATTGTTTACTTATAAATGGATGGGTTCTAAAATTTCTTACTTGTGGATTTTGATGTCTACAAGTACTTCTATCACTTAGGGTGTATGTTGTGGGGTGATGGGGGAAATAATGAGAGATAATAAGTTGGGTGATTATTCAATGGGTGATAGGTTGTTTTGGTTAGAGGAGCATTGGTCTAAGATGGGATCTTGGTAAAAATTAGGATCTTTGTCAAAAATGGGATCTTGGTTAAAGAGAGGTTTATTATCAAAGATAGGTTCTTGGGGAAATAGAGGATCATCAAAGATAGGTTCATTAAAAATGGATGGTAGACCATGGTTGTCAAATATAGGTTGATAGAATATGGATTGGTGAAAAATGGATGTGTCAAAGAGAGGTTCATGAGAAATGGATGGAAGGTTATGATCTTGACTTGGAAGTGGAGTAACTTATCCTTAGAAAAGACATTTTGGCATACCCTCAAACAATGATTTTTAGACATTGATACACTTGGATCAACCTTAATGTCCCTTTTATCAAAAAAATATTATAAAAAATTATTTAGTCTCGCACAATTTTTGGTGGAATGACCTTCTATTTTGTTATAGCCACAATATTTTTTAGCTCTATACCACTCAAGTTTTGGGATGTTTCATCAAATTGTTTGGTTTTGGGAAATATGACCATGTTATCAATGACAAAATTTTCAAAGATACCATCATATGGTTCTCCCAAAGGAGTAAATTTGCATTTTTTTATTTTCTTATACAAGTTGTCCACAAGACAAGGTTTTATATTTGTTGTGGCTTTGGGGGTGGATTGATACTAGATGTTAAAGGTGATAGAATTGGATTCCCTTTTCTAGTGTCATGAGGGATGTTAGAATCAAGGTTATAATTAGTGGATGAGAGATTTGTTTGATTTTGGGTAATAAGGTTACTAGTGGTAGGTTGATGTTGATGTGGAATGGTTTGAGCTTCAAAATTAGGAAGAAGTTTATCACCTAGACTTAAGGATTTCAGCAAGACCTTGTTCTTGTTGGCTACAATATACTCTATGATTTTAGAAGGGGGGGAATGGTTCAAGGATACATTACTCATCTTCAACATTGTCCTTGATATTAATATGGTTTTCTTGATTTCCAAAGAGAAAAAAGGAAATTACCAAAAGACTCATCTCTTAACTTATGATTTTTTAATAAGGCCATTTTTCTTATGATGGGATACATTTTCTTAATGACTTGACTCAAAAGATAAAAGATGAAAGACCAAGATTAGAAAGTAATATAATTGACAACACATTTTTGAGTTTATGACTTTAGAATTTTCTTGATTTATATATTTTGGATATGATTTTGATGTGACTTTATAACTCAAATATTTTCAATCAAAAGGTTTTCAGCACGTGGTATTCACAAGGAAGCAAAACAAACAAGTTATTACTCTAAACACACCTAAAATACACAAAAAGGGATATAACTTGGATAAAAGGACTTGAACAAATTTTAGGATTTCCTTTACTTGCTTTCCCATTAAATAGTGTCAGCCTAAAATTTCAAAGCATTGACTATAGAGGAAGTCCCATACCCAGATTTCACTAGACCCATTTTCAAGAGTACTTGGAAATTAACTTCTTAGCTCTAACCAGTAACTAATGCATCAATGTTGAATGGTAAAAAGGCTCACTTATGCTTAAGGTTTTTATAATATTATCTAAGGAGAGTCCTATAAATACCTCTTGTTATGTGAGGCCAAAAACTATGGAAGATTTTAATTTAATAGATGCACACAAATGGGTCTAGTCCCAATGTGCCCAACCTAGCCATAATATTTTAGTAGGTTTAGGACAAAAAAATAAAAATTTGAGGCAAATATTTAAACACTAGGTATTAGAGTATGAAATCTCCTCACATCATAATATGCTTAAAACATAGCATCACTTATGCCTTTTAAATAGTTGACACTTAGTTTTTATACCCTATTGATACACTAAGTTTGGCCTACCATGTGGTGGTGAAATACACAATTAATATAGTCCATAGAAAAATAAAATAAAGAAGTGAATGTTTGTCTTTGATTTCTAGGTATCATCATCAATGCAACACCAAGGGAAGGGTATACACATAAGCACAACTTAGGTAACATGAAATTTTACAAATGTTGTTTCTAATTTTATAAGTATTGTCACCAATGTAATGCCATAGAAAAGAGAATACACAACAAGATCTACATAGATAAATGGTTGGAAACTCAAGTTAATTAACTCGAAAATTGAAAAATTGTCTATGTTACTACTAAAAATAATAATGTTGAAATGAAAAAAGCTATAAAATTTGAAATAAAAGGAAATGGTTAGCCTAAAAATGAAATATGAAGCAAGAAAACTAAAAACAAAAATAAAATTTGATTTATCTACTTTTATTTGATTTTTCTTAGACTAATGGCCTGCAAGAAAACTGTTAAAAATATTTGTATGGATAAAGGATCAAGGAAACCTTCAAAATTTAGTTTAAATTGTTATAAAAGATGAAAAATGACCAAAATAAATCAATTCTCTAAAATGATTTCATTTTTACATAGTAAGGCCAAACATACATTTTTTATGTAGTTAAAAAACTTAGAAAATAGATATAAAATAAAAAATAAAATCTTATATAATGATTTTGCTACTACTTGTGATGATTTCATTGAAGTTATGCATAATTTCACTATAGTGAAAACATTTCATTTTTCATCTGAAAGGCAAAAAATAGAGAAAAATAAAAGATAAAAGCAAAAAGGACCAAAACATAAAATTGATAATAGAGAAAAATAGACAGAGAGACCTTGAGAAAGTTTGAAAAATATGAAAAAGAGACCTAAAAAGTGCCCAAAAATTATTTAACTAATACATTCAATGAATTTTTTTAAGTTAGTTATGATTTTTATACTCTACAAAAAATGATTAAACTAAAGATTATAAGTACAAAACAAAACAAAATAGAAACTAAATACTGTTAGAAAATTAAAAACTTCAAAAAGATAGAAAATAAACACATGAATATTTTCACTATTTATTACAATGGTTTCACTAAATTTTTCTAAGAATTCACTATGCATTAACGTATGCATAACAAGCTCAAAAACTCAAACAACGGACCTATAACTATAATAACACACTTCTAAAACCAAGATTAACTACATGTGCACAAATAAATCAATTAAAAACAACTAATCTATGCTCCTAAATGTACTTATGATGTCTATTATTTTCAAGATGAGGGAAGGTCCCATTGGGCATGCCAAAACATAAGTGTTATATTTAGATTACAATCTAGCTAAGAAAACAAGCAATGAAATCTAATCTAAACTAAAACCTAAACTTCAAGATAGAGAATCAAATGAAAGAAAGTAATAAACAAAACAATACTTACAACCATGAAATATTTGTCACCTTCTACTTTATGATCAAATAAAGATTTTATTGTGAATGCTAAATGTGGGTACTCAAATATTTTCTAAAGAAAAGATAATTGGGTAGTGTTTTAGAGTGAAAATGACTTTTATGGATTTAATAAAACTTTGAATCACTTTGATTCGTAATACCAATTTTATATTAGTTTATTAACTTGAACGTGGATGATTTAAATAGACAGATTTCACATTATTTATAATATTATGGGAGATGAGATGAATGTTTAAGGATTATTTTAATTTTTCAAATTATCTAAATATTCGACGATCGGATTTGAGTCATCATCTATGAGGATGATGACTGATTCCATATGTTGAGGAAAAATGGGAGGTGATTGAGTGACTCACCAAGAATTGGTCAAGTTAGTTGGTTGATTCATTCAAGAGGTTGAAATGTTCTAAGATGATTCAAATGTGGTTGAGGAAGTTGAGGGATTGGTTGGATGAGTTAACACACAATTGAGATAAATGTGGAGGATATTTGGGTGAGGTGTAAAATCCAAGTTTTTAATGATTTGAAATCAAAGGAAAATGATGTTAATTTGAATTTGAATTAGGGATGGTGATGGGTTAGTGTGTCAAAGTGAATTTTGACATTGAATGGTGAAATTTAGGTGTCTACAATATAGAGGAATAAAATGAATGCAGGCATAGCTTCGATCTTTTCAAGTAACCTAATTTTTCACTATCAAATATGGGAATGTCTCATGAAAGGTGGTGGAAACCTTGGTTTTGCCTAGGCTAAGAGGTGAGCTTTGTGCTTGGATTGATATATTTGTTGTTTAAGATGGCTCCACTATTTTATTTTTAATTTCTCAATGTTTGGGTTTGATTCCCCTCTCTATCTTTAGAGATTTAGAAACTAAGTATGTAAAATTTATTGTTTGTTATTGAATGTGTTGGAAGGTCATGCAGGTGTCTTAGATTTGGCCTTTTCCTTAGATCATTTCTTCCTTCATATACACTCTTTGGATACATTTTTGGGAAAATTTGAGTCAAATAAATTGGTCCTAGTAGTGCATTTTCTAGTGTGATTATATAATGATAGAGGCATGAAGTTGGAAATGCAAGATTTGAATGGTAGGCAAGTTGGCAAGAGGATTTCTGTTCCAAACTAATCACCCATCATACATTAAATGTCTATATGTAGAGGTTATTATATTATATGGTGGATGTTATTGGACTTGGTAGAGTATTTACTATAGAAAAGGACTTGAGAAGTAGGCAAGCAATCATCAATGAGTGGAATCCTACCTTGTAAGCATACCTCTAGGAAACCTTTTACCCATGTTCCAATTAAGGGTGGTACTAGGATTGGTAACAACAAGAGGATTGGATGTTGTTAGGTTTTGTATTCTAGGAAGATGCAAGGGGTAAATGATGATAAGGTGGGTGCCATGTTAGTAGTGAGGGTTTGACCCACTTCTATGTTTTTAATTTTAGTTATATTTTATAGCTTAGCCCTAGTCTAAAGTGGTCGGGGATTTATTTTTGGTTTCTTTTTTATTTTATTCCATCTCAGTTGGCCCTCTATCTTTTATTTTTCAATCTCTTAATGGGGTTTATTCCCTATTTTTTTAGCCTACCCTTTACTTTGGGATAATATTTTGGTTGGAATGTTTTAGTGTGTACTCCTAACCTTCCTCTTTTCATGAACTTTATATATGCATAGGTGGGGGCCCCTTTTAACCCTCATTTCAATCTCAAAAAATTTAAATAATATTAATTAGCTATTAATTATTAAAATAATAATCAATAATATTAATATTATAATTAATCATTAAATAATATTAATTAATTAATAATTAATAAAATAACTATAGTTTTATTAGCTAA
Organism: Torreya grandis; assembly: GCA_037957365.1. Lineage (NCBI taxonomy): Eukaryota > Viridiplantae > Streptophyta > Pinopsida > Cupressales > Taxaceae > Torreya > Torreya grandis. The sequence goes on along the minus strand of JARHVA010001978.1, from coordinate 863,793 downwards.
TGGTAAACACTTTTAGTAATTTAGAACTATGAACCTGATAATGTTTTTGAAACCAAAGCTATGAACTGGGCTAGGTGAGGGTTTTGATGTGAGGTACCATAACCTCTATAGATTATAAGAAATAGTCACCAAAGAAGAACCAATAAGCACTCCTTCCAGCTAAAAAATTTGAAATATCAATGAGCAATCATTAATGATCTGACCCAAGGGAAAAAACTAGAAAAACAACATCAATGAGGTAATTGTAGAGCAAAAAAATGATAATAACTTATCAAAGGCCTAACCAGTCACAAAAAACCTAAAGATAACTAGTTTCTTCTCTTAGGATCCCTTATGGTTGTACTTAGGTAGATACTCAATAATAAGTTATTAATTAAAGATAGGTTTAAACATCTATAAACAACATTAGAATAAACTTAAGACAAACATAGAGCAAAGGGAAGCTACCCTCAAAGGGCTTGATGAGAAAACATGGTATATTAACAATGGTTTTATCCATCTAGAGTTGCTTAGTAACTTCATGGGTTTCTATTACCCTTTTGGATTCCAAAATTGAGAAAAAATTAAAAGTATTTTATTTAGTTTGATGAGTGACACCCTTAGCTGGAGTAAACCAAAATAGAACATAGAATAAGGAAACCAATAATGAAGAGTTAGTTAAACTAGAATTAAAATAAAACAAATATTGATAAAGGAAAACCTTTTTGAAATGTATTTCCCTCATAGGTTAAACCAACATGAAACTTCTATAATTGAACATGAGACTTTTACCTTGCATCATGGAGTTCTTATCAGACAAGCTTGGGGGCTTAACATCAAACTTCGGGCTTACCCTTTCTACATCCATTGTGGCCAAAGTAACAACCTGAGTGGAAGAGTTTTCATGTTTATATTATATATATTTTAAATTAGGGTGTCCTTATCTTGACCTTAGTCTTCAACCATCACCTAGATAAGAATAGAAGAGTCAATCATCAGCATATTTGTCATCGAGCTAAGCTAAAGTGAAACCATCCTCTAAGGAAGTGTTTAAATCATTCTTGGAACAACTAGTAATGCATCTCAAAGTGTAAATCCTGAATAGACACCTATATATCTCTTAAAGAACATAAACCATCATATTAAGCATAGATAAAATCACTCTCTCTTAACTTGTAGTGTCAGAGATTACCAATGAAAAACCTAATTAACCATAAAAGGTAGCACAATAATCCATGGTATTTTTTGAAAATGGACTCTATCAACAAAAATGTAAATAGCCAACCCAAGGGGTGATTTTATGCAAATAATAGACTCAAATTTGAGTGTGGGATCAGAGAAAGTTTCATAAAATAGTAGGTGGGAATAGGAGTGATATATGATCTTGTCTTATTGACCTAAAAAATTCTTAAGAGCCATCAGATGGGGCACTAAAACCACTTCTAGACCCCATGAGACCTCCAAGAGACCATTTGACAAGAAACAAGCTTTGAGACATCAAGAAAAACTAGATCTTGTCAGGAATGAAACCAACTCTATGTGAGGAACTACAAGGAAATTTCAAAAATGTGAGCGAGGAAAGGAGTAAGCAGGAGAGGCACATAGGTTGACTCACATGAAAATCATGTATTAATTAATTATAAAAATAATATTAAATATATTACTAATTAACAATTAAATAATATTAATTAATTACTGATTATTAAATATATGTAATAAAATAATTATTATAAATAATCACATTTACCATCATATGGTGTAAACTAAATGCAATAGATCTTATAGGGAAAGGATAAGTGGAAATATATAGGGCTAAAGAGTTGTATAATTATGTTTGATGATTTTTTCGAATGATCAACTCTATGAGAAACTTTTTCTATTTGTGAAGCCTCAGCTTGAAGATCAAGAAACATCATTTCAAAAACATGGAACTCATAAAAGTCCCAAATATGTATATATATTTATTTCAAAAAAAATAGGACTCATTACCAAAAAAATGAGACTAATAAAAAATAAATGGGACTTATGATATTTTGATAAAAAATGACACGATAATTTTTTTAATTTAATATTTACTTATTTAACTTAATTATTAATTATTAAAAATTTATTAATGATTAATGATTAAATAATATTAATCAATTATTAATTACTAAATAAAATAATATTAAACAATTATTATAATTAATCATTATATATTTTTAATTATCAAAGTGGAAGTTTGGTTCAAGGATATGTGGAGGGAAGATGTCTTGATAAAACTCCTGATAACTCCTTGAATTATGTTATCTTTCATAGTTGGTGATGAGTTATCAAAATGGTCTAGTTTGAATACTTAATACATTTCCTTGATCCTTCCATTACTAAACTTATTAGATATAAAAGCTATGTTTTGTATATTCTTCCTACTAATAGCACTAAATGAACATGATACATATTTTATTATTTTTTTTGGTTGATAAAATGCATAGCAAGAATTCTATTAATATTTATTCAAAAAATTCTTATAGATGGGGGGTAACTATGCCCCTAAAAAGTCATTTTGTTACAAAAAAACCCACAGATTTCATATTATTTTCCAAAAATTTATTCCTAATACGTTAATATTTACATCAAAATTTCATGGAAAAATCAAAACATTAGCTAAGGAAACCCATATAAATTTCCATTTTTCATGAGCCCTATGAAGCACAACACCCATTCCCCATTCAACTCTACGTCAAGAGCATGAGAGCACCTAAGGAAATTTTGACTGATGGTGACCCAATTGTGGTGAAGTTTGAGAGCCCTATCTATCATATTGAGGAGAAATGGAAGATATGGAACCCTAACATCTAGGAGGATCAAGAAAGAAAGGCTTGAAGACCATGAAATCTCCACACCCAACTCTGCCCATAACACCACCTCCAAATCATTACTCTGAATTATGGCTTAAATATTTCACACAATAGGAGCAGAATGTCTACCTTCACACTTCCAAGATCCAAAAAAGACACTAAGAACCAAGAAGTTATGTCTGAATTGACTCTATATCTATTAAAAAATCCCTCCTTAGCACTATTTTTACTGCTTCCAACTCCAAAAAGTGTAATCGAGCAATTTTGTGAGGCTTCATAATCACCTTCATCCTCGAGTCTATGATAAATCCTAAAAAATCAATTTGCCTTCATGCACTTTGAAGTAAAATAGGCATCTCCATTTTTGTTGCTGGCTAAATTCAATCCTTGGTGTGATAAAGCCTTGTTGGGCTCCAATAAATAGAGCCATTCCCTCCATGCCCAACTTAACTTCATTAATAGCACTCGAGTGAGCTTGGCTACCAAGATTTGGGAGATCTATTCATACATGCTAAAGGATGGGAGATACTAATGCCTTCCAGTCAAGAATATTCACTTAAATATTTTTAAACCATTCATTTAAAATGAGTTTATTAAATTTTCATCCTTCATAATAAAAGTATCCTCAATTTTGTCTGCTCCTTTGTTTGCTAGAAAATCCACCTCACCATTACCTTCATGGTAAATGTGGTTGGTTGTAAAAGTTTCAAGATCTTCCAGCATTCTCTGGGCTTGTTCTAGGAGGGCATTTAGCTTCCACTTTGGAGTCTTTCCTAATCTTAAAGCATTTATGATGATTATTGAATTACCTTCAATTTCCACTTTCCTAGCTCTGATATTTTTACATAAATACAATCCATGTAATAAGGTTTTAAACTTAGCTTAGTTATTAGTGCCTTCCAGGAAAGGTTTATCAAAAGTGACTAAAGTTCTTGCTTGTCAATCCTTTATAATACATCCTACCCCTGAAGACCCTAGATTACCTCTTGTTGATCCATCAAAATTCAATTTTACCTAACCTACTTACGGCTCTCTACACTACTTGTTGTCACTGATATTTTCTATTCTAACCCTTTAAACTAAAATAGGGGGAATTCTCAAACCACCCCATTGGAATCTCATACTATCATCCCAATCTAAAAAAATTGCCTCCTTTAGCCTAATAAATTTTAATTTATTGTTAACTATTTCCAAAATAATTTCTTCAATCTTGTTTTGGAGGGATTTGAGACTCATTTCCTTATCTTAGAACAACCTTCTTTTTCATTCCTTCTAGAGCTCCCAAATTAGAATTGTGGGACTTATCAACCATAAATAGTGATAAGTGGAATGTCTTTTGATATTGGGATAATATTGAAGCAAAGTCATTATATCATTAGGAAGGGCATTCTTCTAGCCTAGCTTCGTGCATAACCACCACCAGCATTCAAAAGAGAATTGACAACCAAGAAGAATGTGATCCATTATCTCTTCTTGGGATCTACATAAAGGACATCGAGAAGGTCCCTAAAAACACATCTTTCTAAATCTTTCAAAAATTAAAATCCTTTTCTTCATAGTTGCCTAAGTAAATAAACCTACTTTACTAATTCCAAATTTATTCCAACAATATTGAAGAGGAATGTTGCTTCTCATTCCTACTTGTGACTTAACTAAACTTATATAGCCTACCTTGACTGAATAAATTCCATTCTTTGAGCCAAACCAAATTATGGAGTCTAATCCTTGTGTGAAAACCAATGTTCTTTTCTTTAGTTCCTGGATGAGATGATCCACCTCATGGGGGTCAAAATTAAAACTAAAAAATCCCTCCATTTCCAGCTTATACCTTCTACTGAATCTTGAATTATGTAATCTCTAACCTTAGTCCCCCACACCCTAGAGAGGGTATCCTTGATATGTGGAATGTCTAGAATTTCATCCAATTGTGGATATCCTACCCAAGAATCAAACCAAAATTTAGTTTTATTTCCATCATAAACATCCCATGAAATTAAATCCATGATAACTGATTTGCAATTATTTATGAAGTTCCATATCTTTGATATTTTTGGGGTATTTATTATTTTCAAAATCCCTTTAGAGGAAATGTTACCCAAATATTTCCCATTCAAAATCTAAGCCCATTTGCTGTGGGGTTCCTTATACATCCTCCAAATTAGTTTGGCTCTTAAAAATTTATTAGTAATTGCTTGATTTCTCAAACCTACCCCACCTTCTTGTTTGGTTCTACAGAGCTTATCCCAAGCCACAAATGATGGATATGTTATTTATGTTTATATGAATGAAATTGTTTATTTTGGTACTTATATTCATTATGGACTATATTTACTATATTAGTTTATTTTTTTATGTCATGTGTTTAAATATCTTAAGAAAACTAGACTAGATTGTAGCAATCTAGGCGGTAACAACCTGTAGTAACTAGGTAGTATTATCTTGAAGCTACTAGATAGACCCAACCTATAGTAACTAGGATAAGTTAAATTGTAGTGAATGGATAAAATTAACCTATAGTGACTATCCTATCACAACCTATAGGTTGCCACGACTAACCCATAACAAGTGTTGGATAATTGTTCTAGCTTGTAATAATTGTAACGGTATCTTTGGTTGTTATTAAGCAATTAAGGAAGTTGAATAATGTATCTTACAAGCTATGAATTTGAACAACTTATGGTTTTAGGTGTTGAAATTGGTTTCTCCCTAAGGGATTATATCCATTTCAATCACAACCATGTAGCATATCATCTTTCATTTTGTCTTCTTCTCTTAATCAGTTGTTGGCAATAATTTCATAGTTAGGATTCTTCAAAAATGCTTTCTTAAACATGTATTGTATTCTTAGCTCAAGTATTTTTAATCTTTGAGTAATAAAGGTGACTATCTATGTATTTATTTTAGGATAGCATAAGCCATATATGATAGGAAATAAGTGGTTGAAAAGCATAATTTTTATTGAGTTAATATATGTAACCTTTACTATAGTAATCTTTAATTACTACAGGATTATGAATGCAAGCAGTGATTTGAAGTAAAATCATTCTACATCAAAGTGAAGGATTTGAACTCAAATCAAACCAATGATTCCCCCCTCATAAGTATTTTTAGTGAAGATCTTGACTTGTTAGAATAGATATTGATTTGTGTGCAAGTATTTATTCATTTCCTTTTAATTTTGCATGTGTGAGTTGAATTCATTTATGCATAAATATAATTAGTTTGAATGTTAATTAATTTCCTATAGGAGTATTCCAACATAGTTATTTCAATTCATTTGAGTTATTCAATTCTTTCAAGTGTTATTTAATTTTCTACACTTCAAATTCATGCAATTTACTTTATGCAAGTGGGTTACCTATTTGTAATTGATAACCCTCAATGAATGAATGAGTGTTGCACATACAATGCCAACATCTTGTCAAGATTTAAGAACCCTAGGTTGATAATTAATGAAGGTGGTGGATTTTATAAACCAATTGGATACCTTATTTTATTAATAGGATTGTATGTACAAATATTTCTCTTTTCTAGTTTAATTGGTGGTTATAATTATGCTCATAATTTTGGCATCGTTACTAAGGAAGGTGTCATAACACTTGTATATTCAATTTGATAAATTATTTTTGATTTCTTAGTTTACATTTTCTATTTTATATACATAATATTCAATTTCTAAAAAATTAAATTAGTAAAAAATCCAAAATCATGTGTTGTACTAACCCTGTGTAGGATAGGGTAGGAAAAAACATAAGAGGTGAGTGGTTGATTTGCATGTAATGGGAATGAGACCATTTAAGTATATTATTTCCTAGAAGGTTGAATGTTACTATAAGATCAAATTCAAAACTTACAGCAATCATAAGTCCCAAATGAATAGCTAAATACAATCCACATTAATCATCTAAAGTGATAAAGGAAAAAATAATAAAGGATTTATTGTTGAACTAGTATAACAAATCAAGAGGAAAAGGATTTCTATACTCACTAAAGATTTTGGCATTTAGCTCCCCCCACCCTCACCCAAACTCCTTTCTAAAAGAGTATTTAAAACTCTTCTATCCCCCAAAATAAATACCAAACCTATTGAACCTACTGAAACTGATAAACAAGAAAACCTCTTTTTTGAACCTATAACAAGATTATCAAGAGAATCCACTCCTCCACCCCCATCTAGGAGACACTCTTTCATTTATAGAAGCCCAAACTTTTCATTTATTACTCACATGAGATTATTGAGTTTGTCAAATAATTTGAAGGGTGGGTGATAGTTGTTGGTCTATGCATAGTCAAAATATTCATTGAGGACCATCAAGAAGATAACACTATCAATGAGTCCACAACCTTTGATTTTCCCATCAATACACATTGTGTAAATGTACCTATGAAAAATATCCCTCAATTTTCCCTACCTAATTTGATAGGAAAGGCAAATGAGGATTTGGATATATTTTTCTTTGAGTTCAATGCCTTATGCCACAATCAGGATTATAACCAAGATTCTCTAAAGTTGAAGTTGTTTCTAGAAATACTAATAGTTGCAACCCTCAAATGATTTATGGGTCTAAGGAAATATACAGTCTCCACTTGGATGGATATGAAAGAAAATTTTATTTCCAAATATCAAGACTACTACCGAGGAAGAAACTACAAGAGAGATAAAATTTTATGAATGTCTCAAGAAGAGAATGAATCACTAGAGGATTACATGGAATGGTTTAAATTTATCTTTTAAAAATATAATTAGGGCACATTGAATTCAGATTCTCAAAAAATTATATTCTTGAATGGATTTAAAGAAGACTTCTTGGAAGCATTGGACTTAATGAGTGGCAGAGATGTCTTAAAACTTTGATTTGATGAGATCACCCTTCCATGTAAAAATTATTCAAGGTCAACAATGATCAAAACCTATAATAGCAAGATACTTCCTTCATCAACTACAAATGGACTCTCATGAATAAAGGTAAGTAATTTGTTACAGGATATGAAGCAAGATATTATCAGTCATATGGATACATAAATGAATATGTTGCACATGAGGAATAAATAAGAAGAGATAGATCAAGACTTGACATTTTATTGTCCAAATGTCATAAGAATAAATTAGACTATAAATTCCATTTCAATTGAGTAAAGGTGGCTAGCATAATAGAGGAATATCCTAAAATAGTGTAGCTACATATGATTAGTGGAGATGGAGATTAGATTTTATATGTATCTTAGTGAAGATAGTGACCACAAAGGCCAACCAATAAAGGTATGTGACTAAATTATACATTTTTAAATTCTCAATTTCTAGTTGTTCCTAATTGATACGAATCTAATTCTTAGATGCTTATGCCACCCCAAAACTTGAATTGGCCATAATAGAATATCCAGACACCAAACCATTGGTGGCCATCCCAAAACTAGTCTTGGAAACCACATACTCATAATAAATAATGTTTCTCTTCTTCCAACCTATGGCAATAACCCTGGAGAAATAACTAGCCTTGGTTTAACCAAAATATTAGATTTACACAATAATTAAAATAGCCACAATAAAAAATCTTGATGCATAATACTCAATTAGCTCTTAGGAAACCATAATTTCCCACCCAACTTATACTGAACCTTGTCAATAATTTGGTTTAATTGACACAAGCCACTAAAATAATGCAATATCCAACTTATGCATTCAACATCAATGAATTCCATCTTCTTTTAGGATATATTATTTGACCACCCACCTCAACCATGATAATAGAACCTCTTAAAGAGATTCCAAGCACCCATACTAATACACAAAAACTTGAACACATCATTAGTCCTGAATAGATCTCTGATATAAAAATGATTTATTAGGACAAATGAACCTCCAACGTATTAATCAATAATCTAAATTTGCTTTACTAGGATAATTAAAAAATGTTTTTTCCAAGATTCCACTATTGTAGGATATAAAAGATGTGCCCATCTATACTAAATCTATATGTGAACTATGATTAAATAATCCTAGCTAAAAGAGGAAGGATCCCAAGACCATCCAAGTAGTTAGATAACTTGCAGACATCATGCTAAGAAATGTAGTTCCACCTAAGTATTCTAATATAGACAGCCTTGTAGTTAATGCCAAAATTCATGGTAAGATTACACACATTAATTTATTTGGGAGTGGCCATTAATGTCATGATTATGAAAAAAATGCAAAAACGTTGACTTAAACAAATTCATCCAACACCTACCATTGTGAAAATAATATATAGATCTATGGTAAAACCAGAGAGGATTATAAAATACTTAGTCATATTTATGGATTCATGGGAATACCTAGATAATTTTATCATCTTACAACATAAATCTAACTTATGAGTGTATCCCCTTATCCTAGGAATACCATGGCTAGCTATAATTAACACATATATTGGTTATAGATCAGGGAACATTTTGATTTCAAATAGAAATGAGACTAAGAAATCAGTGTTGTACCCACTAGCCAAGCCTTCCTCTAAATCAAAACAAACTTCTTGGGTAGAAGATGAATATGAATATCAATTTTATTTGTATGATTTGTTCACTATTGACCACACCATATCCTTTAAAGATCAAGAGGAAGACACGGTCCTTTCAAATATCCTAAAAAACACCTATCAAATGGATTCATAAATAGACAATATCTTGTAATATATGACATGTCCCTTCACAAACATTATTCTTGAATAAGGTTATGTAGACACCAAAAATCCACACATGATGGTTCTGAATGTCAGAGCTCCCTTGGACCACCTCAAGACTCCCTTAAGCCCAACTTTGGAAGTTTGATCCCAAACCAAACCTAACCCAAGTCAGTTTGACCTACTAGCTAAACCCATCCTTTTAACCCAACTTGATCTCAACCATAGACCACTAATGGTGACCCTGACCATCGATGGTCAAGTTTCACCATCTAAACCAACTTAATTTACCTGTCACTCTACCTTGCTTTTTTATTAATGCTCATCTAATTCATGTGCAAAACAATGCATGAGCAAATTAAAATTAGATATCTAGTTACACCTCCTATTAAACATCTTGTTTCACCTTTCCTTACTTCCTATAAGAATAGAGGAGTAGAAGGTGAAATGGACCCCAGACCATGACTTTAAGAACTTTTGCATCTAGAGTTTCTTTACAGGGCACTTCTTCCATTAACTCAATGATCTAGCCATTACATCAAAGAGATAACTTGCCATCTCCCCTCGACTAATAACCAAGTACCGTTACTCTATCTAAATCATGATATACTCCATCAATGAGTTAGCCACCTCAACCATTCATCTAATAAATCTCTAGAAAGCTAAGTGTTTGTTTTTAATATGTTAATTACTTTGTTTCTATTTCATAATCAGCCTAGCATAAACCAATCTCCTAGAATTGCCTTCTATGATCCCATCAATCTAAACTTTTATTAGCCAAGCCCAACACATAGTAACTATATATGGTCATCCTAACCACCAATGGTCTATTTAACCACAAATGGTTACTTTGACTGTCGATGATCATTATGGCATAAAATAACATCAAGCAATTTTCACCCACTTACCCTCAACCAGATCCAAATTTCTTTTTGTCTGCTTGTTTATAGACCCCCAACCTATTTTTTGAACCACACCCAACTTGTTTAGCATTAGTAATAACCCACTTATTTCCTCATTATTTATTTTATCCTATTTATTTATCAAGCATTTATTGTATTCAATTTCAATACTTTTTTATTATTGATTCAAGTACATTATCTTCTATTTTTAAAACTTAATTATTTAAAATGTGTGGATTGATAGGCCTTAAAAAAGCTCTTACTTCTAAGATCTAGCTAGCACTAGGAAATCCACCTAATTATCTATCTAACCAACTATTTGCTTTAGTGTTGTCTTATTTATAATTCATCCTCCCAAGCCAAATAGGATCTCTCTACAATCATTAGATTCAACGTGTGCACAACCAAATAGGTTTTTCAACCATACCTGTATCTAGTTTCTTTCTTCTTCCTCTCTCAGAATATAAGCTAAAATTCTCTAAAACATTCTAGCACACTCGATGGGACCCTTGAGTCTCTACTTGGGTTTAATTTATTTTCATCTACATGTTTTTCTCCCTATTCTATGCTCATAAATTAAATTAAAATTTATTTTGGGTTTAAAATCAATTGCATGCATTGGTTGCTTTAAAGTTTATCTCACTTAGTTAAAATAAAGAAAATTAATTTGATCATAGCATCACTTTTATCACACACACAAACCAAAAACACCTACATCAATCAAACATCTAAACAAACTTGGCATAAGGCTCGACTAAGATTTCATCACCTAATGGTCACCTTACCCTTTCTGGCTGCTCCTACTTAGAAGTCATGACCAAGGGGAGAACCAAATTAGCTCTTTGGTTGAGTATAAACTCTAAAAACTAGTTTATACTAGCTAAGTACCCAACACCCTTATCATTACAATGTGTGAAGTGAGGGGGTAGGCCCCAATACCAAGCCATGTACTGATTTTTAATACATATCCTTTTGAGAGCCTAAACACAACCTGAAACCAACCATAGAATATTTTTCTAGTACCCACTCTACAAGCTATTTATAGTCACATAATTTCTTACAAATCTTAAGGCATAAGCCAAAAGAGATATTAAAAATAACTTTAGGACTTAATGTACTTTTTATTGTGTGTTTGATTTCCTTGCTCATTTCTTGTCTTCTCAATGTTTGAGTGGTAAGATTGTTTTTGTATTTTCTCCCCCTTACCTTTCATGGTTCTAACTCACTAGTAGTGAGAGAACTAGTAGAACAGAACCCATCACCAAACCAATCAACCTCTTCCACCTCCTCACCCATGGAGTACATCTCTAAACTAGAAGATTTTCCTCACCCTTCAAGAATTCCTTCTTTCCCTCAAGTATTTCACTAAGGAGATACAAACTTTTCCACCTTATTAGATAAAAATACTATGGCCCTTCAGCATTATCTTAGCACCATGCTTCACCATACCCTTGCTTTGATTCCACTTTTGGACCCACCTTATAGCATGCCTTCCCACCTTATGGGAAACACTTCTAGTTCCATAGTCACCACCCAATCATTAACTACTCAAGCATCTTCATCTACCAATAATCATTTTGATAATACTATGGAAAACCAACCTACCTAACAAACCAACACCCTTACACCTTCTACCCCCACCAACTCCTCTACCCTAGGAGTTAACCAACCATTATTTACCTAAACCCCCCTCACCATGGGAACACATACTACTAGCATTTCCAACTTTCCTTCAACTTCCCCCAATCCATTAGTCACTACTCCACTTCAAAATTATGTGGTTTCTATACCTTCTACCTTACCACTAATCATTACAAGGGTCACCACCTTTCCTTTAGTTACAAATCAAAATGTAGCTCCCACTCAACCTACCTTAACCTATCAATAGGTGCCCATCACACCCAACTTAGGTTACATCCCTAACCCATAAGGGCATGTACCTATACCCACTACCCAACCACCTATATCCACCTACCCCTACATGGCATCCACCCAACCACCTATGTCCACATATCAGTATGTGGTAGCTTCTCAACCCTCCCACCAACTATCAATAATTACCTAACCACCACAATAGTATGCACCTTATAACCTTCTAGGTGCACAACCCTAAATGGATCTAATGAAAATGCTAATAGATAAAATGACAACTCTATAATCATCCATTTTTGGAGCTCACAAAATCTTATCATATGACTAGCTCTACAATGAACCCATTCACCCATTTGTCCCTATATGACCATATCCTCCTTAGTGGGAGCTTTCAATTTTTTCTAAAATTTAGAGCTAGGAGGACACCCAACAACACCTCAAGGTATTTAGGCATTCATTTTACATGATTTTGTATGATGATGCCCTCCTTATTTATACCTTACCCATGTCCCTATCTAGTCTAATGTTGGACTGGTATAGTGTCATAACCAAACACTCTCTCTTCTCCTTTACCCATTTGGCCCAAAATTTCTTGGATGACTTTTTAATAAACATCTCCAAGAAATTTTCCATCACTAACCTTTAATCTATCTAGTAATTTTATGATGAATCTATTATTGATTCTGTAGCTTGTTGGAGGAGCCTAATCAATCAACTTTCCTTCTCTTTACCCCATCCTGATCTAATAGAACTTTTTACTCAGGCATGTGCCAAGCACATCTCTTCTACATTACATGTGTATATCTTCAAAACCTTTGATGAATCTTTTAAAATGGTGCATAATCTAGAAAACAAATCCATCAATGAAGGGAAGTTAAAGTTCAAAAGCAAAAACACTACCTATAAAACTAATGAGGCCTCTTCCTCTAAACCAAATAACCAGACCAACACTAGTGCAAAATCAAGGGAAATACAAATTTAATTGTCCTTAAGACTTCTCCGCCACCATCTATCAATCAAACAAACTCTTTTAACTCCTCAAAACAAAACACAAGAAACCAAAACCAAAAAAATTAGAAACAATTCATCCTACTTAGGGAATCTTATGCTTTGGTCGTGGAGAAGTTGTTGAAAGAAAATATCATACAACTTCCTCCCATTAAACACCCTCAACAATTTAATTCTTCTCATCCTACACCTATCCGGTATAATTATAATGACCTATGTGCCTTTCATCGAGTAGTGGGGCATGACATTAGCAGGTTAATACCTTTAAAAACCTTCTCTAGACCCTCATTGATAAGGGGAAACTTATGTTAGACAACCCCAAGGCACCTCTAAACCAAGCCCTTGACATTTTTACATAACCTTTTCCTGATCATTTACATACCAAAAATGAGAGAAACAAAGTTGAGTGTTCTCATTATGCCCATACCATCAATATGGTTCTTGACACACTCATTGTTGAAAAACCTACCACACAATCTACATGTTCTTCACCCTCTCCACTTATTGAGGTAGTGGATTTACCTTCTCCTATTTTGTAGACCCAAACTAAGGACATAACCTTTTCCTCTCCTCCACTTATTAAGTTAGTGGAGTCATCAACCTCTCCTTCAATTGACATACTAGAGCAAGAAACCATCACTAATTTGCCTTCTCCCTCAACTACCAAACAATTCACTTCCCCTTTGGAAATTATTCCCAAGGAAGAAATCAACCATATATGCACCCCCTATAGAAGAACCACCCATCCAAACCTTTCATCCTTTGATTTAGGAAAAGGATGAGGTCACCACTCCCCGTTCTTAACCTATGGGTTTATCTTTTGAGCCCACTACCTAGGGAATAAGACCTATCTATAAACCATTCTCTAGACTATTTCAAATATTAGAGTTCATTTCCAAACCTGACACAAATCAAGCCACCTTTTGGTAGTAATTATGGATCATTTATATCACCAAATGGGGACCTATAACCACACATTTGGTATACCAACCCATAACTTCTATCATCTAACCTGCCATCATATTAATTGAAATAATGAAAACCTCTACCAACCTGACCATTTCATAACCATCCAAAGCAACCAAATCTCAAATAGCCAAATCATCTTCTATAAATTTAACCAAACCAACCAAAAACCTTGGCATATTTCCTATGTAGAGATTTAATCACCCATATTTGAAACTAGAGCTCACCTCACCAAACCCATCAACTAAACACCAAACCACATCAACCAAGGAGGTAAGACCAAAAAAAGGCTAGAAGGCCAATTTTTTACACCCCTCAACCTTGGCCTCTATTTTGGGTCTTGATCCCTCTACTTTGATTAGGAAACCAATTATTTTAACCAAAACCTAATGACTACTTTTGGTTACCCCATCACTCTTACTCTCTGACAAGCCCATCTTTCCCAAGCCGTCAATAACCAACCTAGCTACCTTGGTGTCTCCTACCTCTAACTTATCAACTCCCTTATTTAAACCAAAATTATCAATTAAGAGAATGACCTTACCCAAAACCTCTACCACCAAGCCTATTTATAAAAAGACTTCTATCTCACCAACCAAAGCCAAAACCTCTAAACACTCACCACATTCAGCTAAGTTTTACTCAACTATTTTCCAAATGTTATTGAAAGATTCTTGCTTGACCTTACCTCTTATCAGACCATTTGATCCTTTAGGTCTAAAACTAGTCTGGTATGATGACCACCAAGTGTGTTCCTATCATAGGACACCCAAGCATGACACTAAGAACTATAGATCTCTCTAAACCATAATCCATCAGCTCTATGATGAAGATGACCTATTAATATATGAACCTCCCATGAACCCACTACCAATCCAATAACCAACAATCACTATCCAATGTATACCTACTCCCCTAATCTCACCTCAGAGTGATGAGGAACCAAACCAATTTCTTACCCTAACTCTTCCCTCCAACCATACTATCCATGTGGTCACACAGTCACACATTTAGTAAAAGGATAAGGGGAAGGCCAAAGTGTCCATCCCATAGACTTGCCCATTTTCCACCTCCCAACCAAGTCAAATTCAAGCACCATCACCTTCAGCCAAACATAAAGTATCTTTCTTGGGAACCTCTCAATTCAACCCCTCTAAATAAATTAGAAGGTGGTTCTCAAATAACTTCACAAAACCTCAGTAAAGATGATCCTATATGAGTTAATTTCTACCTCACCTCATCATCACCAAGCAATTATAGAGGCATTGTAATCAACAGAGGTCCAACTTGAATACCCTCAACCTCTATCATCCTTTGTTGGTGCTCTCCAAATTTCCAACCTTGTCACCTTTAAGGATTCAAAAATACCTTCTATCCACCTTGATGACCCAAATCCCCCTTTTTCATCACTACCTACATCAACTAAACCTACATTAAACAAGTCATGATTGATGGGGGAGCCAGTATTAATATCATCTCCTCCCATGCCTATGATCAACTCAAACTACCAAATAATGTCATGTCTAAAACCTTGGTCATCTTCTAATCCTTCAATGACACTATGACCACTAATTTGGGAACTATTATCCTTCATATCTAGTTAGGCCATCGTATACTCCATAAACTCTTCTATGTAATTAAAGGTGAATTATAGTATAATGTTTTGTTGATATGACCTTGGATCCATTCCATGGGTTATGTACCCTCTACCCTTCATCAATGCATCAAAGTTGAGCATGAAGGTTAGGTCATCACTATAAAAGTTAATCCAAGTCCCTTTTTATCATGCAACATGACTTATCAACCCAATGATGTCATCTTACCTCCATCTAGCACACCCTCATTGCCAAAGATAATCCCTCAACCATGAAAGATGAAGATATATATCTTTTGAACAATGAGGCATCTATTATCTCATCAATCCCCTCAGACAAAATCCCCACCACATACCACTTGGAATCCACATTCCAACATATTTCACTTGGGTAATATCACCTCGTCACCCTTGATGCTTTCCATACTACCCAAGAATATGGGAAACTTGACCACCAACCTAGTTATGACCATCATATCTAAATCATTATCCCTTTTAGGCCTTCAAACTATCAAACCCATTGCATCTATGGGGGACTTGACAAACCATTTGATTTTTCTACCACCTCATTTTTGCCTTGAACATTCACTGCTAGCTTCTCCTATCTAGATAACCCCAACTTTTCCAGGACATACCTCCATAGGTGTGCTTGGAAAGGATTTGGTCTTGGAAAATATGTGCACAGCCCACATGAGTTGATTTCAATTGAGACTAGAAATACTCATGAGAAACATGGCCTCAATTTTATTCTACCTAATAAGAGGAAAACCAAACCACCTACCATCACCATCATTGAGGAAGACATCCCTTCCTCACCAACATCTTCTCCATCTGAGTGTGAGGATGATGACATCATCCCCCCCAACTTTTTTTTTCATCAACATGATCAGCCTTGAACCCCTAACCTATCAAAAGGAAGGGGTGACCTTAACCATCCCTATGACCCATCCTGAGATGATAAGAGATGACCCTCCTATCATTAATACCATTCAGTGTTAGGATGATGACTCCATTCTCACCTATATTGGTGTTCCAAATTATTTTCTCCATAAATCCCTTCCTCTAGAGACTTCAACCATGTTGAATAAATCCACCATGGAGATCAACTTGGGCTCTCAAGATAACCCTTGCATTGTCAAAATTGGCTAATCACTAAATTTTGAGGAACTTCAGGACTTCCCCTCTTTCCTCCAAGACCATAACATAGCATTTTCTTAGTCTTATAGTAATATTCTAAGAATTATCCCTCTATCACTACCCACAACATAGTCACCAACTATGATGATAATCCCATTAAGCAAAAACTTCAATGAATTCACCCTTGTATAGCCCTTATCATCAAAGAAGAGCTTCAACATCTCCTATCTATCAATATCATTCAACCCATTGATTACCCCCAATAGGTTTTGAACATCATGCCTATCACCAAAGCTATAAAGGGGACTATGCATTTGTGTGGACTTTCATGACCTCAACCTTGCTTGCCCCAAAGATGACTTCCCTCTACCAAGAATTGACCAACTAGTTGCTATTACATTCAGCCATGAGATGTTATCTCTCATGGATGGATTATCAAGCTACAACAAGATCCTAATTACTCTTGAAGATCAACAAAAAACCACCTTTATCACCCCATGGGGGACCTTCTACTATAGGGTCATGCCCTTCAGACTAAAGAACACTAGTGTAACCTACCAATATGCTATGACCTACATCTTCCATGACCTTATCCACAAAATTATCAAAGACTATGTGGATGATCTTCTTGGGAAATCCAAATATCATAAGGACCATCTGGCCATTCTCAAGATTATCTTTGAGTGCCTCATCCATTACCATGTCTACCTTAACCCCAAGAAGTGCATATTTGGGGTCTTATCATGAAAACTCCTTTTTCTTTATTATCTCCCTATAAGGAATCGAAGTTGATCCTACCAAAATTAAAGCAATCCTTGACATGCTTCCTCCAATCAACCTCAAGGAACTCTATAGTTTGCAAGGGAAGATCTAATCTATTCATCGCTTTATCTCCTAGCTCTTAGACTGATACCAACCCTTCTATCACATCTTAAAGAAGAATGTCTCTTTCAATTGGAATGATGACTATTAAAATGCCTTTGATTCACTCAAAAATTACCTTTTATCTCCACCTATCCTCACCCCTCCCAAGGATGATCAACCTTTCTACCTTTATATTTCCACCACTAACCACTCCCTAGGGGCAATGATTGCTCATTAGGATGAACAGCACAAAGATTAAGTTGTCTACTACATTAGCCACATACTTGTATAGTATGAGACTCAGTACACCCATACTGAGAAACTTTGCTTAGATTTAGTCTTCATTGCCACCCAACTTTGCCACTAACTTCTTAACCACAAGACATGTGTCATAACCAATACCAACCCACTCAAGTATATGCACTCCAAGCCATACCAAAACCAATGTATGGCCAAGTGGCTCATGTTTTTAGCTGAGTTTGACCTTGAGTTTCTTTAATAGAATTCAATTAAAGGGAAAGTCATTTTTAATGAATTGGTTGAAGAACCATTAGTAGACAACCAACCTCATCTTCTTGAGTTCCTCAATGAATCTAGCATGACCCTCTCTCAGGTAGACTTCACCTATCAAGTGACCATGTTATTTGATGGATCAAAATGTCAATGTGGTGGGGGAGCTAACATCATCCTTATGCCCCTTCATCAAGATTCCATCCATTTATCCTTCAAGCTAAATTTTGAATGTATCAATAATATGGTTGAGTATGAAGCCCTAGTAATAGGCTTTTAAACTAGCTTAGCCTTAGGATTAAAAAAAAACCAATATATTTGTTGACTCTAAACTTATGGTCAATCAAATCAATAGCTCTTACTAGTGTAAGAATGATGTTTTATGATAGTATAAATAACTAGTTTACAAACTCATAACATCATTTGTAAACAATCATATCCAATCCACCATGAAATCTACCAACAAGTTTACTGACACCATGGCTTCGCTCACCTCTCAAATCCCATCTACACCCTCTGACTCTAAGATTTATATCATTATCCATAAACTTACCTAGCCTTCTTATGTCAAACTGAACTCTCCCACTATCTTCAATGTGGAGGAGACCCAACCTAATCTATGGTATCAATAGACCTTAGAATATTTTAATCTTACAATCATTCTTTCTAGTCTTTCCAAAAATTCTAGATGAGCATTTATCTAGAGAACCTCATGTTATACCGTTATGGAGGGAATTCTTTATAAACATGGTTTTCATGGTCTCCTCTTTAATTGCCTATGTATTCATAAAGCCTCTCATACTATTAGAGAAACACATGATGAGATATGTGGGGGACACTTTAGTGGCCTCATCATAGCCAAGTACATCCTTTATCTTGGCTATTACTAGCCTACCCTTTGTTAAGTTGTGGAGTTAAAAGCTTCACTGATGCAAACAGAGGAGGTTACTAAGTTGCAGAGCAACTAACATCAATTAGGATAAATGACATCGGTCATATTCAGTGTGTAGAGTAATTGACATCAGTTAGGGGTCGGCTGACATCAGTCAGATAGGAATCAACATTGACAACCTGTGTGTGCGTGTGTTTGCATGTAAAAGACTAATTTTAGTCTTGAGTCTGTGTTTCTAATTATTGTAATTAAGAAGCATAATTATTATTTGTATGGGATCTATTTAAGAGACCCATGGGCTGTATTATAAAGGTGAAGGATCATAAGGACTTGCAAAGGCAAGGACAAGGGTTCTTCCAAGGTGTGTAAGATCTAGAGGGTTTACAAGTGTGCAAGACCAAGTTTATTTGTAGGTTGTGCAAGATCGGGGAGATCTACATGGTAAGTAAGATTAGTTGGTTTGTAGGTGTGTGTGTGTGTGCAAGGTCAAAGGAGATTTATGGGGTAGCAAAATCAAGGAGCTCTGCAACACAACAAGGTGAAAGATCAAGGGAGATATACTTGGAGTACTTTGAGTACTTGGTGTACTAGCAGTATTGTTACTGACTGGTGGAGGGAATAACTCTGTGTTTGAGTTGGTTTGTAATTGAGAGAGAGAACTCTTGAGGGAGAATTACTGTATGCTCAAGAGGTGTGGGAAGAGTGTGATTTCTTCATTGTATTTTCTTCTAGAAGAGTGTTAATACAAGATTGTATTGTCTCTCATCTTCTGTGTTATTTTTGAATTCTAGTTACATATTACTTCTAGTTAAATTATGTGTTTAGTTGCTTATACAAAGGTAATCAAGTGTACTCTTCAGGAGTTAGATCCTGACAATTGGTATCAGACTAGGTTCATCAGAGCTTGGTTCACTAACACCTTGGTATTAGAGTGGGGTTCATCAAAGCTTGGTATCAGAGCAGGTTCTTCAGAGTATTAGAGCAGGTTCTTCAGAGCTTGGTATCAGAGCTTGGTTAGGTACACTAACAGGTGGTCAAAGCATGTTAAGTGTTTGTTGATTACAGGTCACTCTCAGGGGTTTTTGATTGAGTGGGAGTAAAGTAATGGTAGAAGAAAGTACACTAAGAATGGAGAAATTCAATGGCAATAATTATTAATTATGGTATTATGGAAAGAAAGAGCAGGTAAAGAAAGATTGTTGGTTGGTAGAAGATCAGCATGAAGGAAATAAAGAAGCAAATGATGTAGGTATTGTTGCACGGGATGCTCTTATATGTTCCTTGGATAAAGTAGAATCTTGGGTTTTAGATTCTGTTGCCTCTTTCCATGCAACCCCAAATAGATTATTTTTCCATGATTATGTCCATGGAGACTTTGGAAAGATTTATTTAGGGGTTGGTGAGCCTTATCAAATTGTTGGCAAAGGGGAAGTGCGGCTGAAATTGTAGACGGGAAACACATGGGTGTTAAAGGATGTCATGCATGTCCCAGTCCCGAAGAGGAGTCTAATTTCTACATGAAAGTTGGGTGATGAGGGTTGCATAGTTACTCTCACAGTGGAATCTTGGAAAGTTTCCAAGGGTGCACTTGAATTAGCATGTGGTAAGAAAGTAGGTACTCTTTATCTATCTACTTATATTACTGATTCTCCTTCTGGTTTATCTACTTCAGATGTAGATGCAAAGATGTGGCTCTATAGTCTTGGTCACATGAGTGAGAAGGGGATGCATGTTCTTGAGTCAAAAGGTAAGAGTTTAGATTCGAAAAGCATAGATCAAGATTTCTGTAAGCAACAAAAGAAAGTGAGGTTTCTTGTTACTGATGCTATAAGAAAGGATTGGGTTTATTGCATAAAGAGAAAATCTAATATTTTTGACAAAGTAAATAACTGGAAAGCCTTGGTTTTCATGGAGAAGAGGATGGATAGAGATCAGCTCAAGGGGTTGAATAATTCTGAGCAGGGCAGTTTGGACAAGGTTATGATCCAAAGTGAGCTCATGGGTAAAAGTCATCACTCACAAGAAAACACAATTACCGACGTCAGTCAAGTGAGAACCGATGTCGATCAGGTAGGTATCGATGTTGGTCATGTGTAGACTAGAGTCGGTGATGTCAGGCAGGTGGACACTGACATCAGTCAAGGAACTGATGTTGACAATCAGGAGGAATCAACATCAGTTAGGTGCAGACTGAGGTCGGCCAGATGTGACTGAGATCGATCATTGTTAAAATGGACTTTGGGTAGATAGCAAGCTGTCAAGGAGTCTTAAATGCCCATGTGGAGGATTGAAAGGGTAAGTAAGCCTCAAATTCGTTATTCCCCTTATTTATACTACTTGTTGCTAACTGATGGTCAAGAACTAGGAAGTTTTAAAGAGGCAATGCAATTAGAATCTAGGAAACAGTGGGAGCATGGCATGAAAGAGGAAATTGACTCCTTGAAAGAGAACCAAATGGGAGATTTGGTAGAGTTTCTAGCCAGAATGAAAGCACTAAAAGATGAATGGATTCCCAAGTTAAAGAAAGGAGAGAATGGATAGGTGAGATAGAAGGCCAGGTTATATGGTCTTGAGCAGGCTCCAGGACAATGGTGTTTAAGGTTTGATAGGTGTATGACAAAGCATGGCTTTAGTCAATGTCAATGTGACTATTTTGTTTATTTTACCAGGTTGGATAATGGTCATGACATTATCTTGTTACTGTATGTAGTGTATATGCTTGTTGCAGGGTCACACATGTAGGGATTCACTGAGCTAAAGGTAAAAGTAGCTCAGAGGTGTGCCAGGAAGGATTTAGGAGGAGCAAAGAAAATCCTTGGCATGAGTATTTCTAGAGACAGGGAAAGTCACAGGTTGATTTTGTCTCTAGAGGATTATGTGAATAACGTAGTAGAGAGGTTCAATATGCAGGATGTAGAACTGGTGAGCACACCTATGGTTGGATAGTTCATAAAATAGTGTCCTAAATCACATGATGAGGTTGAGTACATGTGTACTAGACCTGATATTACCCAAGTAGTGGGAGTTGTCAGCAAGTTTATAGCCAATCCAAGAAAGAAGCACTAGAAAGTAGTTCAGTGGATTCTCAAGTATCTGAGAGGGACCAACAATAGGTATACATGATATGCAAGGTCAAGCACTTCTCTACATGGGTATGTAGATTCGGATATGGAAGGTTACTTGGATGACAGGAGAAGCACCACAGGATATGTGTTTACTATTGGTGGTATACGACAGTTAGCTAGATTTTAGAGATGCAGAAGGTTGTTGTAGTCATGATGGCTAGCAAGGATAAGAACCCTGTGGAAATGTTAATAAAGCTGAGAACAAAGGAGAAGTTGAATCTTCATTCAACTTCTATTGGTCTTCAAAATTAAACTTGAAGAGGGATACAAGTTAGGAAACAAAATTAGACAATGTACAAGTACAGGTATAGGTACAGGTGCAGTTATTTATCTCCAAGTGGGAGATTGTTAAGTTGTGCAGCTAAAAGCTTCACTAATGCAAATAGAGGAGGTTGTTGAGTTGCAGAGCAACTGACATCAGTCAGGCCAATCGATGTCAATCATATTCAATGTGCAAAGAAACTGACATTGGTTAGGGGTTGGCTGACATCGTCAGATAGGAACCGATGTCGACAACCTGTGTGTGCGTGTGTTTGCATGCACTTCTAGAATTGGTCTAATTTTAGATGGACATTCAGTTTGCATGTAAAAGACTAATTTTAGTCTTGAGTCTATGTTTCTAATTATTGTAATTAGGAAGTCTAATTATTATTTGTATGGGATCTATTTAAGAGACCCATGGGCTATATTGTAAAGGTGAAGGATCAGAAGGACTTACAAAGGCAAGGACAAGAGTTCTTCCAAGGTGTGTAAGATCTAGAGGGTCTGCAAGTGTGCAAGACTAGGTTGATCTACAGGTTGTGCAAGATCGGGGAGATCTACATGGTAAGTAAGATCAGTTGGTTTGTAGGTGTGTGTGTGTGCAAGGTCAAAGGAGATCTGTGGGGTAGCAAGATCAAGGAGATCTGCAACACAACAAGGTGCAAGATCAAGGGAGATCTACTTGGAGTACTTTGAGTACTTGGTGTATTGGTAGTATTGTTACTGACTGGTGGAGGGAACAACTCTATGTTTGAGTTGGTTTGTAATTGAGAGAGAGAACTCTTGAGGGAGAATTACTGTACACCTAAGAGGTGTGGGAAGAGTGTGATTTCTTCATTGTATTTCCTTCTGAAAGAGTGTTAATACAAGATTGTACTATCTCTCATATTCTGTGTTATTTCTGAATTCTAGTTACTAATTACTCTGGTTAAATTCTATGTTTAATTGCTTATACAAAGGTAATCGAGTGTACTCTTCAGGAGTTGGATCCTAACACCCTTAACCAAGACTATTATGACTATGTGAAAAAGTATTTTATATGTCAAAAACACACCAATTTACATCATGCACCTAGCCTTAGTCGTCACATATCCACTAACTTTTGGCCCTTCTCACAATGGGGTGTAGACCTTATTGGCTAAATTAACCCCCATTCTTCATAGTGACACCATTATATTATCATTTCAACTAAGTATTTTACCAAATGGGTAGAGGCTATTCCTTTAGTCTCGACCAAATCAAAAAATATTGTCAACTTCATCAATCATCACATCATCTATCATTTTGGTATTCCTCACAAAATCATCACTGATAATGGCAAATCTTTTAAAAATAAGCAAGTCTAAGGTCTTTTTGATGCATTTAGTATCAATTAAAGTTTCTCATCTCCATATCACCCTCAAGAAAATGGATAGGCATAGGCCTCTAAAAAAACTCTTAACAACGTGCTCACTAAAATGGTCAATGCCTATAGTTGGGATTGACATTTGTATATCCCTTTTACTTTATGGGCATATCGTACTAGCATCTGAACCCCTATAAGTGCTACCCCATTATTTATTATGTTTAGAGTGAAGGTTTTATTACCTCTTGAGGTCAAAATTCCTTCTCTTTTCATATCCCTACAAGATATCATTTTTGAAGATGATTATCATCAACACCATTTAGCCTAGCTTGATCTACTTGATGAGTGTCACTTATCCACCCTTACCCATCTTCATATTTATCAAGAGAACATTAAACATGCTTATAAAAACCACCTTAAAGTGTGAGAATTCAACATCAAATACCTCATCCTTAAGGAAAACCATCATGTCACTAATATGGAGAAAAACAAGCATGGCAAGTTTGCTTTTAGTTGCCTTGGACCTTATATCATAACCCAAAAGTATGGATCACGAGCTTACTGGTTGTCCTCTCTTGAAGGAAACCTATAACCTAATCCCTTCAATGCTTTGAATTTTCATCCTTTCTTTTCTTAAAAAGGATCAAACTCACCTTTTTGTTTGACTTAAGCTCATCCCTTACTTTCAAAACTAAATTCATCTCCCTATTTTAGGGGCAACTGATTAAAACTAAATCATGTGATTATCCATCACAATCATGGCCTAATCTCAAACAATGGGTGCCATAGATCTACCTATGGCATGATTCTCATGGTACTTTCCACCTCTTTTATATGATGGATTCCCATTATTGTTTTCAACTAAACCTTTTTACACCTAGTCAACCTTCTTGTGATTTTAGTTTTGCCTTCATTAAGGTCAACCTTTAAGCCTATATAAGCAAGTCTATGTCGAGTAAAATTAAATCCAAATACACTCATGGCTCATTCTTAGCATTCATAGACTACACCTTTGAAGTGCATATATTGAAAACATATCAAAATTACTCAAGATAAGGTAGACTACTCCCTTAAAGGATGGCTATTAAAGGCATTCAACAAATCACACAAATTTAGACCACTCCCTTGAAGGATGGTTGAGTAAATAATTTTTCAAAGTAATAAATTTTTTGGAAGCTTCCCACATCGATCAACTTCCCCAACCCTCCCACACAACAAAGTAAGCAAAAGACCCATTATCAAGCAAAAACAAAAACCAAAGAATTTTGATAGCCAAATCAGCTCTCATAAGTGCAATAATTTTGAAAGCCACTATCGACTCTTATGAGTAGACTTCCCACATCGATCAATCTACACTTTATATGACATTAACTTGTTTATAATAACTCTTTGGTAACCTCCAATAGAGGCATGCTAGTCTCACAAGAAGGTTTCATTTTCATCCATCTCCCCTTTTTACACTATAAGAAAGGAATTTTGAGTTCACTTGACATTATGTGATCAAGACACTTTTCAACCAACTAAAGAATGATAATGAAAAGAATTTTAAGGGCTTATATTCCTTAAGCCAATCCAACTTTGGTTTTATTTTAGCCCTTACCAAATAATAAGCATCATGCCCTCTTCTTATCCTATTATAACTGGTTGATATATTCACTAAGACATTTTTCTCTTGATTATATTTTTTTTCTTACATCTAGTTTTGTTATTTACCTTACTTTATGTGTTTTACCTTAAGAAAAATAACCATAAACATAATGACATAACATCATAAGCAAAATCACACATCATCATCATATCCAACATCATATCGTAATCATAGCATCCATGAACAATAAAGCACTAAACCATTTTCACCACATGTCTAAAACTAAATAAGGAAGCATACACTCATTAAATTTTAGAATGAACAAATATCACAAAACCATAAATTTCATAAGCATCATCATAAACATAAAGTAAAGTGCTTCTCATTACATGCCTAGATAAGTGATTCTACATCAATATCCATATCCATAACATAAGCATAATCAATATAACATCATCAATGATCAATATGAACATAATCATCAAATATAAAATCATGAATGATAAGTAATACATGAGGATCATATTTATAAATCATGAGTATGTCATCCATAACATCATAATGTATACACCAATATACATGTATCTCTCTCAAAATATACATCTCACCACATTAGCTTTTAGGTTGGTATCAAAATGATATACAAAAAAATATAGTATCTCATAACTATATCATAACTATGCCCTTGGGACACCACTATCTCTTGGACCACCACTGCCTCCTAGTGTTTGTCCTCTTGAGGTACTTGCATGTCCACCTACATAAGTAGATCACTAACCTAGTGTCACCACACTAGCACTACCTACCAAACTAGCTCTATATTCACCCTATCAAGTCTCATCAAGACAACATCTTAGGACTATGGCCTTGTAGTAGCATAACTCCACTACTGTGTCTAGATACCATGCCATAAGGATAATGCTTAGTGGTCTTGAAGGTGTTATGGCTCCCCTGGTCTATCTCAAGAAGTCTATTAAGTAAATAAGGCTAATGTAGCTCTAATTTAGTCCCTCTCACCTATAACTATATCTATCTAACCCTGAGTTATAGCCAACTAACCCTGTAAAGCTTCCACCTAAGCCTGTGTTATGGCTATCACCACTCCTACCTATGTAACTAGGTAAACCCCCTATACCTATACCCTCTATCCACCTCTACCAACTAGGTTAACATTTATCAACTATTTACCACCAAAATATACTACCACATATAGTGCTTGGTACCATGTAGGGTAACCATATATAAAGCTTATATCATCTATCTCAGCCCTAGCAAACAGCTCCTTATGATCAAGCAATGTCTAAACTAGCTATGGCTAAGGTAGTACGATCTCTGCATCCTCCCACCTATAGCTCAAAAATAGACCCAAAATCCCCTCTACCAATCCAAACTATCACCACACCCTATCAAATGGGATAAACTATATCTCCCCATCCCTCATACCAAAGATCCACCTATAGCTTTACAAGGATAGTGTATGTATCCTATATCCAACCTTGTCTAGAAACCTAATGTATGGCCTCTAAATCACATCACCAATAATTAAGGTCTTTAGAGCACCTTTGAAATAATTTGTGTCATGCACAACTCCACCTATTCTTGTGAGGGCAAAATCAGCTCTCCACCTCATAAAGTTGACACTAAAATCCATCTGGGCATAACCCTCCCATGGTAGCCCCATCGGTTATAAAACTTGAATGTGCTCATATTCCTAGTAGTGTAGCACAAACCTGATGTTGATGCCATATCTCATATGAGATCTGAAACCCCATAATTCTCTTTATATATGAACAAGAATCATAAGCACCCATCTGAATACTATGTGGCCTAGCATCATCTCCATCAAAACCCCTAGTAGTAGATACAGAAACCTCCCACTACTTGAATTAGGTAAAACAAAGCATGATACCATAATCATCATCATCATAAGTAGCCTCTTATCATCCCTTACCCTTTGATATAGTGGATTGTAGCTAAACCCTCTAGCATGCCATCTGACAAGATCATGGTCATCTCCATATAGCATCTCCAAGAACTCATCTCTCTCCTCCTACTTGATGTGATAAATTAGATCACCCCATATTGGTAATTGAGTAATCTTGTGCACATCCTTTGTTAAGATAGTCATCTCACCAATCAATAAAAATAAGGTGTTTTAGTCAGATCCCATATCTTGATGAGGGCCATAATCATCACCACATCCCATAGCATATGTTAATAGTGTAACATCACTCTGAGACTGACCTCCTCTAGTGTGCGCAATCCATTATGGTTAACCCTCGATGAATCTCAAGGAAAATGTAAGGCACCCAATCCTACATCTAAATCTGATCTTGTGCTTGTAAGGTTCATTAGTAAACCAACTTAGTTCATTACCACATTTTACCTATATGAACTATATCACCCTCTTTTCAACCTACCCTACCTTACCCATTTGACCATTACCTATTAGCCTCCAACACTACCCTTCACATCCCAACACTTTCACACTCAAACTAATTACCTTAGATTTTTATCAAAACACTTGGCCATTTGGTTGATCATCGACGATCACTATGACCACTGACATTCAAGCCACCATTTTTATTATGATCATTGATCATCGATGATTAGTATGATCACTGATGGTCACTGTGTATGATCATCGAAGGAAATTCTCAACCCTACCCCCACCCAAAAACACAATCAAAATAGCTAATTTTTTATAAAAACCTAGATATGTCCTACCTGTACATACCCACACTACACTACCCCTTCCTAATTTCACTTTTACCCACAAAATTACCCAAAAACCCATCAAAAACCTACTACCTAGGTCACACCCAATCTACCCTAGCTAACCACAATTAACCAAGAAATTACCAAACCATAATGCATTTATAAAATTAAAAACTCATCTATTAATTGAATTATAGCCCCTACCTCATTCCTTGACCATCATCAAGGAGGAATCCTAGATCCCACTACCTAGTCATATCCTCATCCACCCTACATCCTGAATAGGTCCACCCTCCAAATCTTGATTAATAATCTAACTTATAACCTCACCCAACCAATCACTCACCCTCAATAAATGACCTTCACCACAAAACACCAAGACATAAGTCACTAAAGTCAACAAGCTCAAATGAGTTAAATGGCTCTCAAATTCACTTTTTACCTCTACCATTTTAGGGTTTTTTACCTAACCATTGATGGTCAGGGTGACCATTAATGGCTAACTTCTAAACCCTTGACCATCGATGGTAAAGATATTGGACTTTTTTTTTCTTTTACCCCTAGCAACAATTTTTTTTGGCACCCACACCAAGTGCCCACCCATGGAGATCACCTTCTCCACCGACCATACCAACCACTCATCATCTCACCATTGGCCACTTTGGCCCAACCTATCACACTCTTTGCGAAAACCTTTCCTTGGTCCTTTTGATCACAATTACAATAATTACCATGTTGACCAATTTTGAACTTATGATACCTTATGCACACTCAGCCAATTAGTGTTTTCTTGGGAGCACTTCCTACCTTAGATACCTCTGACTTCACCTAACCAATTTGTGTTTTCCTTTAGAGTACTTCATACCTTAGATACCCACTAAAACATAGACATTATCTAGGAGACTTGTGTTTATGAGTGTTCCCAACCACTATGCTTAAATGCAACCTGTAATCCACTTGTGACTTGTGCTTATAACACTGACCTTAATTTTTACCAATTATGGTAACCTAATCGATACAAAATATTAGATATCACTATTTTGTTTCACTTTGTACACATTTTTATGCTACATTTCCCAACCTCTGATGTTCACCTTTCATCACCACCTCACCCACTCATCAAACCCACACCTAATTCTATTTTACCTCATCAACTCCTAGTTTGAGGGGGAACACTTCCTCCCATGCTCAGGGCAACCAAACCTTCAACCAGTAATCCATTTTTATTTTTTAGATTATTTGATATAAATTTCATAAAAAAAGGGGTAAAATGTAGACACCAAAAATCTACACATAATGGTTATGATTGTTATAGCTCCCCTATACCACCTCAAGACTCTCTTAGGCCTAACCTTGGTCATTCAACCCCAAACCAAACCAAAACCAAGTCAGTTTGACCTACTAGAAAAACCCATCCTTTTAACCCATCTTGACCTCAACCATTGATCACTGATGGTCACCCTAACCATCAAGGGTTACCTTGACCATCAACGGTCAAGTTCTACCATCAAAACTAGCTTAATTAACCCTTCACTCTACTTTGCTTTTTTATAATTAATTCATATAATTCATGTGAGAGCTAGTGCATGCACAAATTAAAATTAGATAGCTAGTTACACCTATTTTTAAACAGCTTGTTGCACCTCTCCTTCCTTCTTATAATACAAGAGGAAAGGTGAAATGGACCCCATACCATGACTTCAAGAGCTTTTATATCTAGAGTTTCTTCAGAGGTCACTTCTTTAAACAACCTAATGATCTATCCATTATTTTATATATTTGACTTATCACCACCACTTTACTGATATCCAAGTACCGTTACTATACCAAAATCATATTAGACTCTATCAATGAGCTAGCCACCTCAGCCATTCATCTGATTAATCTTTGATAAGATAAGTGTTTATTTTCAATCTATCAATTACTTTGTTTCCATTTCATAATCAGCCAAATATAAACCAATCTCCCAAAATTACCTTCTATGATCCCATCAATCTGACCTTTTATCAGCCAAGCCCAACACACATTAACCATTGATGGTCATCCTGACCATTGACAGTCACACCAACCACTAACAATTATTGTGGCATAAAATAACAATTTATTTTCACCCACTTACCCTTAACCAAATCCAACTTTCTTTTCACTTACTTATTCATAAACCCCCAACCCATTTTCTAAACCAAACCCAACTTATTTAGTATTAGTATTGACCTACTTATTGCCACATTAGTCATTTTATCCTATTTATTTATCAAGCATTTCTTATATTCAATTTTAGTACCTTTTGATTATTTATGCAAGTACTTTATCTTCTATTTTCTAAAATTAATTGTTTAAAACATGTGGATTGATAGCCCTTGAGGAAGCTCTTGCTTCTAAGATCTAGCTAGCACTAAGCAATCCACCCAATTACCTATCTAACCAGTTGATTTATTTTTGTCTTATTTGTA
This sequence comes from Torreya grandis, assembly GCA_037957365.1. Taxonomy (NCBI): domain Eukaryota; kingdom Viridiplantae; phylum Streptophyta; class Pinopsida; order Cupressales; family Taxaceae; genus Torreya; species Torreya grandis. The sequence continues at coordinate 833,086 of JARHVA010001978.1, read as the reverse complement.
GGTCATCCTCCTAAGCTAAAGAGGAGATCTCTACAATCATTTGATTCAACATGCACACAACTAAATAGGTTTTTCAAGCATACCCATATCTTTTTTCTTTTTTCTTCCTCTCTGAATATAAGCTAAAATTCTCTGAAATAGGTTCCTCTAATTTTGTAAGAGATGATATAACCTTCCATCAACTACTACCACACCATTACAATAATACCCCATTATTGGGTAATATAGAATCCATGTTGTCCTTATCCAAACAAGTAGAAATATTTCTAAGATAACCCCTTAATATTAATAATAATTTAAAACTTCAACAAGAAACTAAACTAATTACCATGTTTCAAAGACAAAAAATATCTTATGATTGGTAATATCATGATATGAGAGGTATCCACCCAGATCTATGTACCCACTAAATTTACATAAAGGATGAGTGAAAACCTATTCATCAACCACAATGTAAGATGAACCTAGTTGTTAAAGATAGTCAAAATTGAGTTACAAAAAATCTTGGATGTAGGGTTTATTTATCCTATTTTTTATAATCAATGGGTTTCACCTCTTATTATTGTTCCTAAAAATGGGGGGAATAGCACATATGTGTGGACTATAGAGATTTAAACTTAGGTATGAGTAAACATCACTTTCCTCTTCCTTTCATTGACCAAGTACTTAATGCATTGGTAGGAAATAAATAATTTGTTAATTAGATTAGATCCTCGGGACTAAGATGATACATCCTTTACATGTCCTTGGGGTACCTATGCATATAATGTACTACTATTCAACTTATAAAATACTCCTGCCACTTTTTAAAGAGCTATTTTGAGCATATTTTATTATTTATCCCATGTTTATGTTGATATCTACATGGATGACTTCACAGTCTATGGGGAACATATGATGAAGCCAACAAAAACTTTATCTAAGTCCTCTAATGTTTTTAATACAACCAAATGTCCCTAAGTCACAAAAAATGTTACATATTTATGAATGAAGGTATTGTATTGGGACACCACATATTTACTAAAGGAATTAAATTAGATCCTTCAAAAATAAGCATAATAAAAAACCTGACAATTCCATAAAAATAAAAAATATATTTGAAGTTTCTTAAGACACAGTGGATACTATCGTAGATTCATTAAAGACTTTAGTAAAAACATAGCACCTTTATTTATTTTAATTTATAAATATTTTTATTTAATTTGGATTGATTCATGTCAAATAACATTCTAATAACATAATTGTGTACTATTAACAACTCTAGTATTGAGAGGCCCTAGTTTGGCATTACCCTTTCACATCCACATGAAATCCTCTACTACTACATTGGGAGCTATTCTTAGTCAAAAATAATATTCTTTGAGCTATGTCATATACTTTATCAATAAAAAACTCCAAAGGAGTGATCTAAATTACATAGTGATAAAGAAATAATTTCTCATTGTAGTCTATGCCATCAATAAATTTAGATTTACTTACAGGTTATCTACTTTTCATTCATATTGATCATACAATAATCAAGTATTTAATGAACAAACCAACAATTACTGGAAGGATAATTATATGGTTACTTATATTAAGAGAGTTTTATATCACTATTATGGATATGTCAAGTGTGTATAATGTAGTTATAGAAATTTTATCACTTTTAACATCTAATGAACAAGGTACAATAGTATATGATTCCTTTCCTGACAAACATCTTTTTGCATTATTTGATAACACTCCTTGGTATGTAAACATTACTAATTAATTGAATATAAAATTGCTTCCACAACATTTTTCTCTAAAATATAAGCATAATTTGGTAAATAAAAGTGGTCCATACTCATGGTTTTTTAGGTAACTTTTTTCCATTGGGCTTGATTCAATCATGCATCGATGTATAAGAGAGGATGAGGATGTTGACATCCTTAAATAAACTCATTATTAACCCTATGGGATTAATTTTATTTTAAATATGACTACCATCAATATCCTAACTAGATATTACTATTATCTACCTTGTATAAATATGCAACTATATATAATTGCTAGCAAGATGAATGCCAACATATGAGGAAACACACATGTTTTGATGAGATGTCGCTTTGGCCTCAAAATGTTTTGGAACCATTTAACAAATGGGGACTTGATTTTTTAGGATCAATAGATCCCAAATCCAATAATAATGAGTACATAATAGTTTTCATAGAGTATGTGATCAAATGGGCTGAGGTGAAATCTATAACACATACACGAGATGAAAAAGTTAAAGAATTTTTTTATGAGGAAATTTTCACTAGATATAGAGTTCTATGGGATATTTATAAAAATCAAGAGCCTTAATTCACATATGCTCTTATTAATGAATATGAAATAAAACACTATAATTCCATGCCATACCACCCTTAGTCAAATAGACAGGTAAAGGTTACAGATAGAGAATTGGAAAGCATTCTCATAAAAATAGTAAGTATGCACTACAAGGATTGGGAAGCATGTCTTATTGAAGAAATATGGGCATAAAAAATCACATGGAATACCAAAACTATATTCACCCCATATGAATTGGTCCATGGGAATAAAATTCTTCTCTCCATTTAATTTGAGTATAAAACCTTGTAGATAGCCTTGGAACTTGGCCTAGACTTGTCACAAGCATAGAAAGATAGAATCATGTAGTTGAATGCTTTGGATAAACTCTAAAGAGAATCACTAGATCATATACAATGGTATAATATTAGTAGATCAGTTGGCATGACAATAAAATTAAGACTAGATAAATCCAACCAAGATATTGGGCCCTACTTTTAGATTCCAAGGACAATGATCACAAATAAAAGCTAAGAACTAGATGGCTTGGCCCTTATGAAATAGAGGAAGTATTTGACAATGGAGCTGTCAATTTTCATCATCATTGACCCAACCTAATTTTTCTTACTATTCAATCATCATTAATTGAAATTATATAAGAAACCACTTTCTAAAGAGGGCTTCACATGACAACTTTTGGAGAAGTACCCTACAAGAGACCTTGTTCACACATTGGAAAGATATTTCATCCTACCCTTCTTCTCCATAGAAAAAGAGTAAGGAATCTCTCACAACCTAGTCTAGAAACACATATGTTTGGTTGGATATGGGATGAATAATCTTTCTTCCTAACTAGTTAATTTACTGATAAGTTAGGATCAAAAAATGTAAAAAAGTGAAAATTAAATAATGAAAACCTTCAAGAATTATTGATGGATCTTGGTTAGAAACCTAGTCATTGGCTAACCAATGTTCAAATAGAAAATCCTTGATGGAAAATCAACTTTCTAACCATATAATAATAATAATAATAATAATAATAATAATAATAATAATAATAATAATAATAATAATAATAATAATAATAAATGAAGCAATAAAAATATACTTTATATTCTTCTATTTTCTCATCTCTTCCTAAATCTTGAGTAACTACTACAGTTCCCCGTAGACAGTTATAACTTGTATCTAGTTACTACATGTTTTAAATTAAATTGTTATGGGATGAAAAGAGTTGATATTATTTGGATAGTGCATGCTAAATAATCATTATTATGTGCTACAATAAGTAATGACAATGTGTATACAAGTGAAAGTGAAGTTGATCTACAAATTGATCCTAACTCATAGAAGATAAATCAAACTAGCCCTTGCACTTGTTAATACATTTAGACAATTAAGGTCATGACCAATATGGATCTACTAGACCTAACTAAGGGGTATATTACCACATAATATCAATAGATATGGTTATAAATCCTCTATTCAAGCAATAACACAAAATAACCCTAGTTAGGTCCTATATTTTTTTATTAAAGTAAGTGAAAAAGTAAAGTAAATCTAATCTAGTGATCACCAAACCATGTGGCACAAAATGGGGCTAATAAACATAAAAATTAAACATTAAAAAAACTCTAATAATTTAAATATAAATTTAATACTAATGCATGGATAGAGAAACATATTCATAATCTAACACATACAAATCTATCTAATTAATAACAAAGATCAAGAGTTAAGAATACTTACCTGGAAGATAAACCCATCGAGCCTCAATCTCTCTCTTGGATAATGGTGATTTGCAAGAGGTTATTATTATTTGTAAGGGTAATAAATATAGGTCAAATATAGGCTACATTAATTCTCATATGCATCCAAAATAATTTTCCCATAAGACAAGATTCTTCTCTCCAAAGGAAGTATGAAACCCTAAGCAATGGCTCCTCAAGTAAAATGGTAGATAAGTAGATGCACAAATAAATTATTATCTATATATCTATAATGAAAATGGTGAAGAGGATGTTTTTATATATCCCTAAACCCTTATAAATTTTTAGCCAACACAATCAGCCTAGTCGACCCAGTTTTTAAATAAATAAAGGAGTTAGGTCCCAAACTAGGTCAGTTAGGCTAATCTAGTCCCATAACATGATAAAAAAAATTTAAAAGGTTGGCCCATGTGACTATTTTCACTTAAATTTTCACCCTTTGAGGATATTTATTATATATCATCATCCAAATGGCACAATTAAAACACCTCTAAGCTTGTGGGTAGCCTAAGGATAGGTGAATCTCTAGATAGGGCTAGCACCCTTGTTGTACCACTTTGAATCACAACTACACCTAAACTTGGGGGAGAGGGTGGGAAGGGAGAGATTAAATTAAAATAAAACTATACTAATGGAGGTGATACACCAAATTTTTTGATGACTTCCAACCAACTGCATGTTACACATGGGAACAAATGACTAACCAAACATACACTTCTCTAATCTGCATCTTCTCACATTAATGTTACATTATGAGGTTATGGATGAATATTTAGGATAGGATTACTATAAAATAGGAATTACATATAACTAGTGAATATAATAACTCAATAAACCTTGACACTTTCTATAACACTTCATATGCCCTACAAGAAGAAGCTTTCCAACTATAAAAAGATGATAAAATATAGCAATCATGCTAAGGAATCCATAATCTTCACTACTAAAGATCCAAAATTCAAGTATAACACACTATAAATAGTAATTAATAGGTAAGAATTATTATTATTATGTATTATAGTTATGAAAATTAGTAAGGCTTCACCATACTCAGGTGAAGCATAAGTTACAATGGCCAAAATGGCTAGTTCTTATCGAACTTGAGAGAGAGAGGAGAAGAGAGAAGTAAAATGGTCATAAAGACACTTGTAAAGCTGATAAAATTAGTTAATTTTGAATGATAATAGGATATTGGATGAACCATGCAATTTTATAAGGAAAAAGTGGCTCTCCAAGTCATGAAACTCTTGCAAATTGGCATGAAAGTTCTCATTCTAGCTTAGAAAACTGCCTTCATGATTTGGACCTATTTGAAAATCCCAAAACTAATTAGGGATAGGTATGATGATTTTAATTAAAGTTAATTATTTAATACATGCCTCTCCATGCATTTTTTGTAGGATTTATCATCTATAATCATCTGAGAATGATCCATCATCATCTCTAGTCCAAAAAACTCTTCCTTCATACTCCCTGCACACTTGGCCTCTAAAAAGGCATAAATTTTCCATGAAAATTCATGGTAGGGAGTTTATAACACATATAAATACCATCCATTACCTTATATTAATCAATCAAACCTTAAAATTTTCTCACTTGAAGTTCTCCACCCTTCTCACTGGCTTGTCCACTATGCTAGTTTTGACTAGCGAAGAAGAGATCTCTAGTTGAGGCATTTAGGAGTTTTTTTTAGGCATGAAATTAACATATTGAGTTATTAAAATTCTAAATATTCCTCTTAAATTTTTTTTTAATCTCTTGGAACCTCTTAAAACTTGTATAATACATAAAATAGTTAGAAAAGCCCTAATTTACAACCCATTTATACAATTATGTATAGTCCAACAAGATGGGGAGGATCTTGAGAGAGTATTATACTACCTAAAATAAATATTATGTATAAAATATTCCATTTTATTATCTTTCCATCCTTGTTTTCTCCACCAGGTTTGACTAAGGGTTTGCAAGGGTTTTAGGCAATTTTTTCCCTTAAGGTTTGTTCATAAAGTATTGATGTTGGAGCTATAGAAAAATTAAAATAATTTTATGTCGAATACCATAAATAAATTTCCAAAACTCCTCTTTCCTCCATGAAAATCCTCCAAGAATATATGAACCTCCAAAGTTACTCCATCAAATTCTTCCCTTGCTTTACATAGGCCTAATGTTGCCTTTGAGCCAAAATATGGTTCCCCTTAAACTTATATACCTTCTAAAGATCTATCACCTCTATTATGAACTCATAAAAATGTCTTAATCCATGTTAATTCTCATCTCATACTATAATTTAGGTTGACCTTTCATTTAGACTATAGGCATAACCATGCCTAATAGGCCTGCCAGCACTTAAAAGGCCAAAATGACTTTTGATGGTTTTCCCTACATAAAATGACTCAAAAACATATTTTATAACCATATATACATTATTAAATCCATTTTAGTGATTATATAAGGCTATATATGAAGGTGATCCCCTTTTTAGATTCTAGGCCTAGTCATGCCTAATAAGCCTATCTGTAAGTTTATGGGTGTAAGCCTCCAAGACGGAAATCCTCATTTTTTGAGATACTCATTATGATTTTTTTTATTTAATTAAAATACATAAACCTTCTTATAAATATTAAAACAACCTCTAGCCATCTTTAAGTCACCCTTCTTAAAAATTATTAGTTTGTGCACCTAAGGAAGTGCCCTCTATCTGAGATAAAATAGAGGGAAATTATCCTACTTCTCTAGATAAAATAATTAGTATAGGATTTTACCCAAGTGATGGGGAAATTATAAAATAAAACTCAGATTTTTATCAAGTCAATAGGCCCCTCAAATTCACAAAAAACTAAGATAGACTAGGAATGAGGCAGACTATGCAAGGTTTTTAGCATGTGGACTATGTTTTGCACTTAGAAGTGTCTTTCCTTTGATTTTTATCCACTATGATGGTATAATAAGTTTATTTAAACCATAATAAGGATGTTAAAAATTCTATTAAACCCTCCTAATCTATGCTTTCACCTTGAAACCCTTCCTTAGTTAGGCCTGACTGGTAAGTTAACCCTACTTGTAGGTGTTCACCACCTGCTTGGGCTTTGAAAAACCTTGGATGAACTCCTATAAATCCCTTAAGGTCATTTGATATTGGTTTTTACCATTTATTTCATGTTTTGGATACATCAACACTAATAACCATCACCTTTTATTCACTACCTTATATAGTCACTTACAGTGGATTGTACTAATACAAATCGAAACCTATAAGTGTAGTTTCATCTTGAACTATGTGTCATGCCTCCCTTGAGGGCATTTGAGATCTTTTTAATTCATATTAAATTTTCCCAAGTTTATATCTCATGCTTAATTCCACTTCAAATTTTGATATGGATCTTGACTCCTGACTGTAGGTGCATAATTAAAGAAATAGACACCTGTAGGTATAGATTAGGCCCTTGAACAACTCATATCCACCTCTACCAATGATTATTTTGATCATGAATGTCATTTTCACTATTTATAACTATTTACTTAATATCATGATCTATTTTTTTATTTTTTCATGAAATAAGGTCTCTTTGAGTTCAAAATTGTAGACATCAATCCTTGAGTTTAGTTTGTTTTATAGGCAACTGTAAGCCTCTCAATCACCATCTTCCACTAACCCTCTATCCTTAAAATTTTTAAAGGGTATTTTCCTATATGGGGAATAAAATATATGGTCATCAAGATTCATAAAATTTCATTTCAACCCTATTATGTGATATCATGAAAACACTAAGGATCTCTATTTTGTTCTTTTGGGGAAAAAAGCCCTGAATCAGTCATCGTATGCTTTGGAAGGTAGTTTCCATTGTCTTATTTTCATATAACCTTTAAAAAAAAGTATTCCAATGTCTATTTAACCCACTAGGATGTAAATAATTTTTTAATAATGTTCAATCTCCTCTATACAAGCACCTTCATACCTCTACCAACACCACCTTTAGGTGGATATGGTCAAGTACAGGTGATCAATATGAGTTTAAGTAGCATAGAGGATATATATGGTTTTTTTAAGTTCCATAATTTCATAAAGTATAAAAATTCAATCCTAATAATCCTAAAATTTTGAAACACTCATCAACTTCCCTATCTTAGCATGATGTTATCAAGGATACCCTTGTAGGTGGAGATTTAGTTGTATGGAAGCAGATCGTGTGCTTAGATAATGAAGATGAGTTTAAATTTAAACAATCATGTACCCCCTTCCAATGTTTAAATTAACTCCCTTAAAATTTTGAGGATTTTTAAAAATTCAAAACTTCATTTCAACGTGACATTCATCTTTCATGGCACTTGAATCAGTTATACCAATGGTAGAATGTGTGAGTGACTAAGTATGACTGCCACAGTATCTTCTCCTTAACAAGTGAAGGTTTATAATTGGTGTACCTGATATGATATTGTTTTAAACATAATTATACTTCCAAAAAAACTCCATGGACATGTTAAATATGTTCTACACACATGCTTCAACATGGCAGCAAATGAAAAAACTAAGACTACACATGGTGGCACCTTCCTATAACATGAGATAAATTTCTCATTAAAACACCATGAAATATTAAAATAAATATGGATATAATTTTTTAATATTTTTCAAATCCTTTGGAGTCAACCTTACCCAATGGTTTGTATGGACTTGCCTAAAATGTAGCAAAACCTATAGGGTGCATGAAATAGCAAGATAAAAAACATAGTAAACTTCATGAGGATGGTTCATAAATCACAGGCCACCATTATTCAAAATATTGTTATGTAAATTAATCTCTCTGATTTTAATTTCATCTCCCCAAGGCATTTGATCTGAAACCTCCCCTATTGGTCGTACTAAGTACAAACCTGAAGACTGGTTATGTATGCCTAGAAGGCTTAAAAGGGGGTAGAATGACTTTGGGCCTTTTTTAGCTCTTCAAAATAATTTCAATCATTTATATGGATATAATTAAATTTAATATTCAATCCATGACCTTCTCTCATGTTTCACACTTCCCCATGGTCCATACAAGTGCCAAACTCTCATTTTTTCTCAAAAAACTACCCTTTCTTATAAATAACCTATCACTTTTCAATTATGGTAGTTAATTAAAATATATTAGGATACATGGGATGTGACATAATATTTTTTAATTTTCACATTTACCAAAGAGGACCTATAACCTATTAAATTATCTATTTATAACCCCAAAATGACTAAAAATGATAAATGGACTAAAAGACTAATTGACCAAGGCTAATATGACATGGAATAACATAAAAAGACATATAATACATCCTATGACATAATATTATACCCCAAAAACACCTAATACTAAATTTTTTACCTATAGGTGCCCCAATTTGACCTGTAGGGTCAAATTCAGTCAACTAATTGGTGACTCTTAGGGGTAGTATGCCTGCTATACTAACTAGACTATTAGCCTTATCAATCCATTAGGATTAGGGAGTCATCTATAGTTTGAGACACAAAAATATGACCTTGAAAATTGATAATAATATTTTATCAATATAATACCACTTGACTACCTCAACCACATGAAGTAAAGGACACACATAAAACAAAGCAAACACACCAACAAGACACACACACATGTGCTCAAGGCACTTCAAGGATTAAAAAACAAACTATTATGCACAACTAGAAACTAATCATACCTCCTTTCTAGGATCAAAAGGAAATTTTCTTGAATCATCCTCTTGATGAGATAGATCATAGTGCCAAGCATGTTTCTCCTTGGATTGGGTGCTTTTTAGATCAGACCTATTCTCTAGCACTTCACTTGACCAGCTCTCAAGTATATCATATCTAAATAGGTCTCCAATGTAGATATATTCCTCTTGAACATGTTCACATACTTCATACTTCTTCCCACTCTTCATCTCATGTTTAATTTGTATCTTCTTGGTATTCATGACTTCAAGATGAGTGAAATCTTATTTCTTAAAAGAATAAGGCCAATAGGATCTTGTTCCATACTTTAAGAGCTGATGTGTTTCTCCTAACCAGTTGAGAGGATGATATCACATTTTGATGACTTCAAACATATCATCATGAAATTTATATGTCTCTTAAAAGGATAGATATGAAAGGTTACTCTTCCTTTGCATGCTCACTTGAGTGCCAAGGTTGCCTTCTCCATCTTTGACTAGATCATAGCCTCCTTGAAGAGAAGTATAACCTACTCTAATGACTGAAAACAAATAATCCCAATGTTGACTAAGAACTTGTTATTACCTATCCATGATATATTTCATAGTTATGGAAGAACTAATGACTATTTATTCCTCTTTTGCAAAAGTAAAATATTCTTCCATATCAACCCAATCACAAGTTCCAACACAAGAGACTATATCTTTCATTTCCTTCTCCTTCTTGTTGATGCCAAGACTAGGCATCTTGAAGTCATGTGACTTAGTCTAATGAGGCTACCAAGGAGTTAGGATTTCTTCAAACAAGAGTTATAAATTTTAATCAACCAACTAATCCTCCTTAGGTTCCCATACCATAGTTCCATGAAGGTAAAGGGTGATGGGGTGAGGATAAGATGAACTAGTTGGTGAGGTGGCACATAGAACTCAAAATTAGATTGAGATTGAAATGTAGGGGATTCTTTGAGAAGCTCTTGAAGAAGGGGAGGCAGACCTTGGACTAAAGTGGCTTGGTTTTCTTCCTTCCATTTGACAATCACTTCATTCACATATGATTTAGTTTTATCATTATCTTGAGAGAGGTTAGATGGGGTGTGTTTAGGCATAGGATCTTCTTTTGAGTCTAAACCTTCCATCACACCTTGACTAAACAATTTCATCCTTGACTCTAACTCTTCAATTTTCTTGGTTAGGTTTTCTTGGAAAAGTCTCTTTTGGAGTTGATAGGCATCATCATGAGGATGAAGAGCAAAATAGGGCTGATGGAACACTATAATCTTATTGAGGAAGGATGGGAGGGACTTGCATTGGATCAAGCTCTCTCTCAACTTCATACTCCTTATCTAGAATTTTAAGTTATTTCTTTCCCCATGACTCCACTACCTTACTCCAGCTTAGGATGTTGGGATTAGGAGTTATTTTTGAGGTAGTGGTGTAACTTGAGGAGTGGATGATTTTTTTAAGAATCTTGGGATCTCCTTAGGCTTAGATTTTCCACCTCATCTCCAACTTGGAATCTCATATCTAGAAGTCTTCTCTTGAGGTGGGAATGTAATGGGAGAAGGAAATAAGGGCTTAGATTCTACTTATTTTGTTGATGACATGGAATTATGAATATTCATACTATCCAACTCAATCTACCTATTAAAATTAACTTCAAAAACAAGGTTTCTCTTTTCAACTCTCTCTTCCAACTAGTTGGGAAAAGGATGACTTTGATAAGCTTGATTGGGCTCATGAGTGGGAACCATGTAGGACTAATGGTAATCCTAGTGAAGTGGATATGAAGTTTGATACGTTTGTTGAGTTTACCTCTCATGAATTTTTAGCCTATCCTCTAAGGATGAAACTAGGCCACTCACATCAAGCATCTCACTTGTAATCCTTTTCCAATTGGCTCTCAGTAGGTTCCCACTCTCTTTTGACCAACTCCAATGCATCTCTCACCTTATGAATGAAATTACTAGGAATTTATAGACCATATTCCCTTTGTGTCTCAAGATCTAACATGTACCTCTCATATCCCAAGAGTGTTTTCTTGAAGGTGGAAATGGATTGACTTGAGAAGTGGTTAGGTTGACTAAAAGGAGTAAGACATTAAGAAGGCTAACTATAGGACTGATACAACTCATGAATAGGCTGGTTATAGTGCTGATAAGAATCATGAAAAGACTAGTAAGAATCACATTAAGGCTGATAGGGAGTGTCATAAGATGGATATGTCTCACCAACTTGTGTAAAATAGTTTTCAACACCAAAATTAGCCATGAAACTTCATTAGGAGTAATAAAACAAAGAAATATATTACCAACAATCTTCAAAAGGAAACCTGGATTACTTTACTAGCTGATGTATCTTTGGATTTGCCATTGATGCTTTGATAGATGCTTTCAAAGGTTGATTGTTGAAAGAAAATACCAAAAATATTTCAACCTCTTGGACTAAAATTCCCACCAAGCATGACAAAAACTATTCTCACATAGATTTTCACCCTTTTAGGAGATATCTCAGCTCTCCTCATCTAATTATCACAATTAAAACACCTCTAGGTTTCTGGGTAGCCTAAAGATGAGGTGAATCTTTAGATAGGGCTAGATCCCTTGATGTACCACTTTGGATCACAACTACACTTAAAAATATTTTTGGGGGAAAGGGAGAGATTAAAATGAAACAAAATATCCTAAGGGAGGTGATACACCAAATTTATTGATGACTTCCAACCAGCTGCATGTTATACATGGAAACAAAGGACTAGCCAAACATACACTTCTTAATCTACATCTTCTCGCATAAATGTTACATTATGAGGTTATAGATGAATTTTTAGGCTAGGAAGACTAGAAAAGAGGCTCTCAATATAACTAGTGAATAGACTAACTCACTCAACCTTGACGCTTCCTATAACACTTCACATGCCTTGCAAGAAGAAGCTTTCCAACTGCAAATAGATGATAGAATGAAACAATCATGCTAAGGAATCCATAGTCTTCACTAAGTAAGATCTAAAATTAAAGTATATCATACTATTAATAGTCTTGAAGAGATAAAAATCAATATTCTTATTGATCAAATGGTATGCAAATGAGTAGGTCTTCTCCGTACTTAGGTGGAGCATAAGTTATAATGGTTGAAATGGCTAGTTCTTATAGAACTTGAGAGAGAGAGGAGAAGAGAGAAGTCTAAATGTTATAAGGAAACTTTTAAAGTAGAAAAAATGAGTTAATTTTTAATTAAAATATTATATGTTATGAACCATGAAAGTTCATAAGGAACAAATGGCTCTCCAAGTCATGAAACTCTTGCAAAGTGGCATGAAAGCTCTCATCCTGGCTCAGAAAACCACCTTCATGATTTAGACCTATTTCAACATCCCAAAAAATATTAGGTATAGGTATGATGATTGTATTTAAATGTAATTATTTAATACATGCATCTCCATGCATTATTTATAGGCCTAATCATCTAGGAATGAGCCATCATCATTTATAATCCAAAAAACTCTTCCTTCATGCACCCTGCACACTTGGCCTCCAAAAATGCATCATTTTTACATGAAAATATATGGGAGGTAGTGTATTAAACCTTTTAATACTATCCATGTCCTTAGAGGCATTGGGCACACCTTGAAATCAGCTCACTTGAAGTTTTCCACCCTTCTCACTAGCTTGTCCACTATGCTAGTTTAGACTGGCTGAGATGAGATCTCTAGTTTAGTTACTTAGGAATTGTTATGGGGAATTAAATTAACATTAATATTTATAAAAACTCTCAATATTTATCCTAAATTTGGTTTCATCTCTTATAACTTCCTAAAACCTACATAATACACAAAACAGTCATAAAACCCCTATTTTTCACCCCATTCATATAATTCCATATAGTTCAATAGGATGGGGAGTATCCTGAGAGAGTATTATACAAAATCTAATCACTATTATATAAAAAATATTCCATTTTATGAGCTTTCCATCCTTATTTTATCCATTGGGTCTTGACTAAGGGTTTGCAAGGGTTTTAGGAAATTTTTGTCCTCAAGGTTTGTTCATAAAGTTATGACATTGGAGTTGTATAAAAATTAAACTAATGTGATTTTTAGGACCCTAAATAACTTAAATTGTATAAAAATTAAACTAATGTGATTTTTAGGACCCTAAATAACTTTCCCAAACTCCTCTATCCTCAGTGAAAATCCTCCAAAAAGATATGAACCTCCAAAGTTGTTCCATTGCTTTGCACAAGCCTAATGTTGCCTTTGAGCCAAAATATGGCTTCCCATACAACTTATCTACCTAAAAAAATATTTATAAACTTTTTTATGAGATAATAAACATTTATCAATCCATGGTAATTCTCATCTCTTGCTATAATTTAGGTTGACCTTTCATTTGGATTATAGGCATAACCATGCCTAATAGGCCTACCTTGACTTAAAAGCCCAAAATGACTTTAGATGGTTTTCCCTATATTAAAATTGATTTAAAAAAAACATATTTTATAACCCTATATACATTATTCAATCAATTTTAGTGATTATCTAAGGCTATATATGAAGCTGACCCCACCTTTTGGATTCTAGGCCTAGTCATGCCTAGTAGCCCTGCTTGTAAGTTTGTGGGTCTAAGCCTCAAAGATGGGACTCCTCATTCTTTTGGATACTCCTCATGATTTTTTGGATGTCCCTCAGCTCTATAAACCTTAATATAAATATTCAAAAAACATTTATCTATCTTTAAATAACCCTTCTTTAAAACTGTCAATTTATGCACTTAGGGAAGTGCCCTCTGTCTTAGATAAAAAAAGAGGGCACTTCCCCTATTTTTTTAGACAAAATAAATATTTTATGAGTTTCCCAAAGTTATTTTTACCTTTTAAAACAAAACTAATCTTTTTATCATCTCAATAGGCCCCTTAAATGCATAAAAAACTAAGATAGACTAGGAATGAGGCAGACTGTGCAGGGTTTTTAGCATGTGAGCTATATTTTGCAGTTGGAATTGTCTTTCATTTGATTTTTATCTAGTATGACTGTATAATAAGGTTATTTAAACCATAAAAATTATGTTCACAATGATACTAAACCCTCCTGATCTATTATTTCACCTTGAAACCCTTCATACCTCTGTCAACACTACCTATAGGTGGACATGGTCAAGTATAGGTGATTAATATGAGTTTAAGCAGCATAGAGGATATACATGGTTGTGGTCAGTTCCATAATTTCATAAGTCATAAAAATTAAATCCTAAAAATCCTAAAATTTTGAATTACTCATTAACTTCCCTATTTTAGTATGATTTTATCAAGGATGCCCCTATAGGTGGACATTTAGTTGTATGGACGCAGATTGTGTGCTTAGGCAATGAAGATGAGTTTCACTTTAAAAAATCATGTACCCAATTCCAATTTTTAAATTAAATCCCTTAAACTTTTGAGTATTTATAATAAGTTAAAAATTCAATTCAATGTGACATTATTCTTTCCTGGCATTTGAATTAGTCATACCAATGGCAGAAAGTGTGAGTGACTAAGTATGACTACCACAATCTCTTATCCTTGAAAATTTAAGGTTTATAATTTATTTCCCTGATATTATAGTTTTTTAAACATCATTATACTTCTAAAACACATCCATATACATATTAAATAGGTTCTACACATGTACTTCAACATGGTTGCAAGTGAAAAAATTGTTTGGGACTGAACATGGTGGCACCTTTCTGCAACATGAGATAAATTTCTCATCCAAACACCATGAAACATGAAACTAAACATGGATATAATTTTATAATATTTTTAACATAATCTAGAGTCAACCTCACCCACTATTTTGTACATACTTGCCCAAAATGAAGCAAAATCTATAGGGTGCATGAAACAGCAAGTAAAAAAACATATTAAACTTCATGAGGATGGTTCATAAAGCACAAGACACCAGTATTAAAAATGTTTTTATGAAAAATAATATCTCTAATTTTAATTTAACTTCCCCAAGTCATTTAATCTTAAACTTCCCCTACTAGCTATACTAAGCACATACCGAAAGACTAGTTATATGTGCCTAGAAGGGTGAAAAAGGAGCAAAATGGTTTTGGGGATTATTTAGATCTTTAAAATAATTTAAATCACTAATATGGATTTAAATAATCTTAATATTCATTCCATGACCATATCCCACATGTCACACTTTCCCATGGGCTGTACAAGTACCAAACTCATTTTTTTTCTCAAGAAAACTACCCTTTCTTCTGAAGAATCTACCACTTTTCAGTTATGACAGTTGATTAAGACATTTTAGGACACATGGGATGTAAAATAATATTTTATAAACTTCACATTTACCAAGTAGGTCATACAACCTATTAAATGCTCTATTTATGACCCCAAAATGACTCAAAATGATAAATAGAGTGATTGACCAAGGTTAATATGATATGTAATAACATAAAAAGACATATAATACATTTATGACATAATATTATACCCAAAAAACACCTAAAACTCATTCTTTTATGTATAGGTGCCCCAATTTGACCGGTAGGGTCAAATTTGGTCAACAATGACTTTGTTTGATAAATGACCAAAAGAGGCTTTGGCTTAGGTAGGGGTTGTTTTAGGTGGTGAATTTATTGGAGTGTGTAAGGGAGGTGGATAATATTAGAGAAATGTATAAGAGAAGTTTGTGTTGGTTTCAAGTGGTGGTATAGGGGATAATAATCTTATGAAGCACCAATGGTCTACCCACCCCTTTCTTGGTACACCCTTTAAGGTGTACACTCAAAGAGATTAAGAATCGATGGGTTCTTATAAGAGAGAAAGTATCAGTAATTGATAAAGTTTAAAAATATTATGTGTATGCATATGCCCCACTCAAAACTCATCATGTGTCACATAATTACCACATGAGATGGTACTTTAGGAAAAGTACACATCAATACATAATGATGAGCTAAGTAAATTATAGTAATAAGTGAATAAGATAAATTAAAAGATAGAATTAAAAAATCCATACCTTTACTTACCTTAGTGATGTAGAGTAGGAAGGAAGTGAGAGAAATATGAAGGTGTCTAATGTAAGGAACAATAGGTGAACCTATAAAATAAGCAAAAAATTAAATTTTTGTAAAAGATACATGTAATATGTGTAAAAATTCTCTACGATGTCAAGATTCCAAAACATTTTTTAGTTCAAAAAAAGAACTAGTAGAAACAACATTATGAGTGAAAAATTGAATTTATTGGTAAATAGTTAAAAGGTAAATCATTTTGAATAGTAAATATAAATAGGGTGAAAATTAATTATTTTTTTATTTTTATTATTATGATAAAATATTAGTATGATAGGCCTAGTTGAACTTGAGAGCAATCATGGTGAGGATATGATAGCTTCGACATGGAGGATGCCTAGCGGCCATGGCCAGTGTAGCTTAGGTAAGTGGTGCATTAATTTCAATTTTTTTAGTAATTTTATTCAAAATTACACTAGATATTGAAATATATATATTAGGCAAAATGTAGATGTTAAAAATGACCCTATTACATTTTTAGTTAAGTTATAGGTAAATTTGGATGCTAAGTAGGAAAGAATCAGACCAATAAATGCCTTAAGGCATTTATGGTAAATGCTTAAAAAGTTACCATAAATCAAGAATAGAGTCAGCCCTATCAACTTAGTTGGAAAAGGAGAGAGAAGTTAAGGTGGCTAATTGCATAGCAGAGGTCTGATTTAGTATTATTGGGGGTGGCTAACTACATAACAGAGGACCCACTCAATTATAAATATAGACATGGCTAACATAGTACATTCTGGTTGATATAGTACATAATAGGTGGTTGATATCATTTGTTAAATGAGGTCAAATGAATGGTAGAGGGCTGATATAGTATGAAAATGATGGGAAAGGGTCAATTTAATATTAAAAATTTCAATTGTGTCTATAAAAATGGGCTAACTATGTAGCATAAGGATGACTTACTATGGCAAAGAGGTGACAAGGATGATTTAGTATTAAAAGTGTTGACTGTGTAGGAAAATAGAAAAAATAAGAAACATAATTTTATTAATTTCTAGTATTTGAATAATTTTTAAGAATGTATTTTATTATTATTACATCAATATCTAATATCTTCTCTATTATTTGATATTTTATAAAGGTGATAGAGAATTTGCCACTCAGTTAATGTATCTTGGCTACCAGACTTGATAGAGTAGCTATCAAATGTGGATCAATCTCGATTGGTTTCCTTGGGATTTGGATGCATCATGGAGATGAGGAGGTTCCCACTTAGTATTTATCTAGTAATCATTTTCCTAAGAGCATGGGAGTGACTAGCCAACACTTTTTGATGGGAGGTGGAAAGGGATACCATAGAGGTGGGCATCACCTTTGAGGATTTCCATGCCTTTCTTGGACTTCCCATTGTCAAGAATACTATTATATGTGATGAGATGGAGACAGAGAATGAGAGGTGAGCCCTATACCAATGGGAAATAGGCTCAAAGAGGATTTATCCTAGGTTATGGGTTAGTTTATTTTAAGTGTATTTCTCAACCATTCTATATATCTAGAAGGTTATGATGGGACTTGTAATAGCACATATGGTGTGTCACAAGTCATATGGGGAGGTATTAATGTACATAAGAGCCTTATTTCAATCCATCATGGAGTAGGGTGTGTTGTATTATTTAGGCTCTATTATTTAGGTGTAACTCATGCATGATATGTATGGTATGCTAAACTAGGGGTAGAACATGATATGACCCATCATTTTGTTGAGTGTTTGTATTTACAAGAGATTTCCTATGTATCGATCAGTTGGGTTTCCCTATGCAGTCAATGATAGGTTACCTCAAGTGGTATGATAGAGGTAGGATCATGTAATTCATGTCATGTCCATATCCTGACTTTATAGACATGACACAAGGGAAAATAGTGTGGCATATTTACATTGATATTATTTTTGTATGCCTGACTTGGGATACTATTTTTATGGGTTTGGCATGCATTCAGATCATGGTCCATTATACTTCATGGGTGGATCCACATCCACTAGCTCATGTACCTACATATTTAGGCCTACCACATTTGACAACCCCTCTAGTAGTGTCATCTTATTAAGAATGGCATTCTATAGAGATGAGAGGAAAAGGAGGCACAAAGGTGCCTATAGAGATACCTATTAGTAGGCCTTGGTGAGTGATACCATTTACAATTCAAGCGTAGTAGTTTGAGGTAGTGAGGCCTGGTGTAAAGGATGTTATTGTTGTGGATGAAGAGGGTGATGACATAAGAGAGGTGGAAGTATATCTATAATAGGGGTGATGATAGTTGCCTCAATCTCATAGGATATGGATGCACCATCGATGAGAGGGGGCCTAAGTACAAGTAGTCACACATACACATCCTATGGAAATTTTTGGACATAGTTCGTTGATAAAGAGATATCTGAGGAGGGGACTACAATGGGCACAAGTGGTGTCTCTAGGTTTTCCACTTATGTGGAGGAAACTAATAGAGGAGGTGTTCAACATTTGATTTGATGGATAGATCATGGTTGGTGACACCATCATTGGTGAGAAATGCTTTAAGTTTTTAAGTTTTTGACATAGATCAATAGTTTCATCATTGTTTATGTATTTAGGATAGATTATTTATGATATATATACATGAGATATGATGTATATTAGATTTTTGTTTTGTAGGTATTACTACAGAGGAGATTAGATGGGGAGCCATGATTTTGGCCATAAATAATGATATTTTAGATGGGGTGTTATCATATTATGAGCCATTTGACTTAGTAGACCCTATGGTACCATCTACCCCAACTTATACTATCTAGTTTAGATTGGTGGGGGAGGTTGCTTGATAGTTACAAGTTTGAGAGATAACTTATAGCCACTTGTAGGAGTATGAGAGGGAGATACATGATCTTGATAGGCATTGGTATAAGAGTGAGCTACCCATATGATGAATAATATAGATCTTCGATGTGTGTAGTCCTAGGTGGCCACAAGGATAGGTTGATGGATTGAGAACCAAAACTATCTCATTACAGTGTACCATTCAAAGGGGTCAGTCATAGGCATCCATGGGTATCATGTATTAGCCATAGGATAGACATGGTCAAACATATGTTTAGAGTTGTATCTATAGTTGTATTTTTATTATATTATTTTTAACTCATTATATATATGGACATTTATTGGTCTATGATTTGTGTTTTTTGTTTATGGATGGATGTATAGATGTATTTCCTTTCTAGCATATGTATTTTACTTTTGTTTTATATAGTATGAAAAATATGTGATGAATTTTATTTTATAGCATTATGTGATACACATGCATGGTTAAAAATAAAATCAAAATGATTTATAAATGTATAAATAATCATAAAGTGTAATACACACTATATCATGATGGGAAATGTGTAAAAATAAAAGATGAATAAATATAATAAACCAAAACAATAAAATACTTGGTGTGGAGGTAGAAGAAGACATAGATGATGATGTCATAGTGTGGGAAGGAGAATTCATAGAGGGGAAAGGTTGGGATGAAAATAAATGGCTTGCCCTGTATCCTTGGGAAAAGTTAGGGGAAGGTTAATGGGGTTTTCCTATATGAGGTCCCATCATGAGATTATAGATGGTTATAGGATCTTTTCCTCTATGTTGAGGGTTTTTATTGATGAATAAGGGCATTTCAATTGTGTATTCAAGGTCACACTCATCTTCTAATGAAGACAAGTGGTTTTTCAAGGAATAATGGTTAGGATTTCCATAGTTGGTAGTGCAGGTGGCCACATGGACATTGCTTTGACCTTTAGTAGATGCCATAAGATGTGTCTTAGGAACCCTATTGGGATTGGTAAAAATCATCATGTTTATTTAATTCAATTCTATATTATCCTCAAACAATAAATTCATGATGGAGGGAAACTAAAAAATTGGTAAAAATTAGAATCAACTAGTAGGATACTAGGTTGAACTAGTTAGCATTGTCTTGAAGGAAAGTAGACAAGATAGGCTATAAAAGACATAGTTAAACTTGTCAACTATGTTCTACAGATGGTTAAATTGAGGGAGTATAAAACACACACATTCAAATAGGTCAACTATGTGTTGAATGCAAATAGAATAAGAATTTTGTAAGAGATTGGGTTGAATAGAACAACTGTGTTCTATGGGAAAATAGAGACTATAGGAGACACAGTCAAGTAGATCAACTATATTCTAAAGGAAAATACAAATTTTGATAGTAATGTCTTTTGATGATCTAGTGTTATTTTTTAGAATATTTAAAATAAACTCATAGGTAATTGGGTCCATCTAGTTGTGGCACACATCACAAACCTTGTACCAACATTGGCTGATACAAGTTTTATAATACAACATACAATTATTAGAAAGCAAGCAAAAAAATAGAAATTTTAATCTAGGTGGTTATTCCTGAATGTTTTAAATTATAAGTTTTAGAAATAAATGTGATAAATATTTGGCTATAAAAAAGAACTAGAAAGGTAATCTAAGGATGGTTTCATGTAGCTAATGCTAAAATTGATCTATATTGGTGATGGTATTGGCTTGGTATTGGTGCTTACCCTCTCACTTCATAATCCCATAGTGATAAGGGTGCTAGGTGCTTTACCAATATATACCATCAACCATGTATTTATACTCAGACAAAAAATTGTGTTGATTTGCCCCCTTGGTGATGAAATCCAAGTAGGTAGACCTTGGGTAGAATTTGTTTAATGCTTTTTGATATTATGTGGTTTGTAAATGTGTGAATAAAAGAAAGTGTGACTAAATTGATAAATTAAAACTTCCTACTTAGTATGTGTGTGTTAATCTAAGCAATAAAATGAAAATTGAATTAATTACTAACAAGAAGAGTAAATTCTTTTACTTGAAGAGTACAAGGTCAAGTCAGATGACCAAGTATGCAAATAGTATAAAATAAAATCGACTAGGTCAATTCTATCTACTGAATCAAGAGGAAAAAAAACACAATCAAAAGAGTCAACTGAGCCTCCTGGGAAATAAAGTAAGCTATAGAACCATGTTGATCTAGTCAACCTAGTTCAGTATAGGATTATAGTTTTATAGACTGAAAACTATGAAAAATAAGATTGTAATAAAGAAAAGAAATGATTAAGATGGTGAGAATGAACATGATGATTTTGAAGGTGATAAAAGTGTTTTTTAATATTGTATCATCTAGATGAATATTTTTAGATTACTAATAGAGTTGATTGGGTCAACTAAGTTTTAAAACCTATATGTAAATCAGATAATTGAGTCAAGGTGGTCAATCCAATTACCTATGGTTGAAGATGACCTACACAAAGAAAAATAGATTTGATAAAATCAATTGTGTTAAACCTATGCACCAAAAGTTAGACTGAGTTGATAGATTTGATCCAGTGTTTTAAAAATGAAATAAATGATAATAAATTAAGGTGTGAAATAAAAATTTCAATGGTTAGTTCACTCGAATGTATACAAGGGAAAGTGAAGCTAATCTACAAATCAATCCTAGCTCAGGTAAAATAAATCAAACTAGCCCTTCCACTTGTTGGTATATTTATAAAATTGTGGTCATGACTAATATCAATCCATTAGAGCTAAATAATGGGTCTCTTACCATAAAATATCACTAAAGAGGGTTCCAAATCCTCTAGTCAAGAAATACCACATAATAACCCTAGCTAGGTCCTATGTTTTCTTATCAAAGTAAATGACAAAGTAAAGTAAATCTAATCTAGTGTTCACCAAATTATGTGGCACAAAATGGGGATGATAAACATAAAAATTAAAAATGCAAATAAGAATTATACTAAATCCAATGTAGAGGTAATCCTAATGCATGGAGAGAGAAACATATTCATAAGTTAACACATACAAATTTATATACTTAATAAAGAGAAGAAAGAGTTAGGAATACTTACCTTGAAGATGAACCTATTGAGCCTCAATCTCTCCCTTGGCCAATGGAGCTTTGAAATAGGTTTTTATGGTTTGTAAGAGTAATAAAGATAGGTTAGCTCTATGTTATACAACTTATCTTATGCATCCAAAAGACTTTTCCCATAAGAAAAGATTCTTCTCTCCAAAGAAAGTATGAAACCCTAAGCAATGGATCCTCAATTAGAAAGGTGGATAAGCAGATGTGAAAATAAATGATTATCTCTATTTATCTCTAATGAAAATGGTGAAAAGGATGTGTTTATATATCTGGATCTAACTCTAAATCCTTCTAAAGTTTTACCTAACATAGTCATCCTAGTCAACCCAGTTCTTAAAAAAATAAAGTAATTAGGTATTCAACTAGGTCAGTTGGGATGACTTAGTCTCATAACATGATTATTTTTAAGAATAGGTGTTTACCATGTGAATTTATTTGGTAAATGAAAAAAATAGGGTTTGGCTTAGGAAATGGTTATTTAAGGTGGAAAATTGCTTAGAAGAGTGTGTAAGGGAGGTTCCAAAGCTTGTGAAAATATATATGAGAGGTTTGTTGTTGGTTTCAAGTGGTGGTATAGGGGACAACAATATTGTGAAGCATAAATTATTTTCCCACCCCTTTCCTGGTGCACCCTTTAAGGTGTGCACTTAAAGAGATCAAGACTCAATGGGTTTCTACAAGAGAGAAAACATCAATAATTGATAAAGTTAAAAAATATTATGTGTATACATAATGATGCAATTAGGTGGTTATTACCACAAAATTCCTGACCAATCTTGTCATATAGGAAGTTTACAAGTTATAAAGAGTAGAATATGTTACATGATGGGAACCAACACAAGGATGCAATGAAGTTACTCTAGGATCAGTCATAAAATGGACACATTTGATATAAATGATAAATGAATTTTCTTCATGATGATGGGACCTTTACTGTCAGCTGAGATAGATAGTCATATATATAATTTTTTTCCCTTGTTTCTTAAAACTACTACAAGGTAGCTATCAATACTATAATAATTCCCTAATAGCCTCTTCATCCACCATAGGTTATATAAGGATTTAATTCTAGTGGCATAACTTGTGAAGGATACAAAAATTGTAATGCAATAAGTTTCTATAAACACTACTCTATCTAAGTAACTAGCATTATCACCAGTCATCAGTAACAATGAACATAAACACTATGACTAGCATGCTTCTAGCTCAGCTTGACATAATTCCACTCTAGAAAAAGCATCATCATCTTCTAACACATTTTACACCTCATAATTACTCTATAAAGCTTCATTCACATCATACCACTTTAGCACTCACTCAAGGCATTTGAGCAATATCCACATTATTAGGTAACCAACTTAGTAAAAGTAATATTTTCTTCTTCTTAAAAAGTAATCATATTTTATATCATGTGAATATTCATGACTTTGTCATCATGTGATTTTTGTGTTATTTTTATTGTTGTAGGATTCACCCATGTCAATTCTTTTCCCTTTTTGGCACCTTGTCCCATCACATCCATTATCCACTGAAAAAAATCCATCACCTCAAATATGCCATTTTTATTACATGTATAACCATCTTGTCCTCCAATTTAGATCGAGTATATGATAGTTGGGGTTGACTTAATTGCATTTAAGATAAGATACATGATTTGAAACATGTATAAAATGTATAATTAATGTACTTATGAGAAGGTAAACCCAAAAATAATAATGACCATTGGACAAGGAAAAATGCACTAATACTCCAAGAAACCTTGAGAAACCCTCTTTGTGATTTTTTTATAAGAAATCATAGAACAACTATGGGAGGAGATGTCATTCTAATAGAACCTATAGACCTCACATCATTAAGAGAAAATCAAGATGTTGTCAATATCTTCCACAATGTAGGTTGGATGGTATATTTTAAAACTTTTGACTAGGTATAATGACATAATTATAGAAGAACTTATCAACACCTTTGTTAATGATGAAGCTATAATTAGGGGGTTAAACATAAAATTCATTACAGATTTGATTAGTAAATTAACTAGCCTCCCAAGGATAGGAGAACTATGGGAAAAGAGACCCAGTGCACAATAGCTAGAGACATATTCTATGAAGGAAATGATCCCCTGAACTCTTCAAAACAAGGCACACTCTACCTCTTTTCACCCTATGTATGGGCACAAGTTGATCTATATATTGTTAAATATTTCACTTATGAAGGAAGACACTCGATCTTATATACAACTCATTTCAAATTCCTCAATCATTTGAGGCTTGATTAAGGATTAAAGTGCCAAATTTTCTACTAAATTTGTTGAGTAAAATGGTATAAGAATACCAAAAAGAAAAACCTAAATCCTTGTCTTACCACTGCCTAATTCAATTTATTTTATAATGGTATGTGAGAGATAGGAGACCTAATTTAACTTGGAAAACATTCCTACAATTACCATCAAAAGAAGAAAATGAAGAGAAGGTAAAGGAAGCAGAGGAATCATTGAAATTAGAAGAGGAGAATGAAGAGGAAGTATAAATGGTTTTATAAGAGGAAGTTACATTAGATACACAAGATGTAGTTGTTAAAAAATCAAGAGAAACTATGGTAGAAGAAATCATGATGCAACTAAGAAGAAGAAATATGAAATTGATGGTTTTACCCTCTTCATTTGAATCTCAATGAGAAGGCTAGTAGAATAAAGGAAAGAATAATTTCCCTCAACTTCTAAACCTATAAAAAGGAAAAAATCTAAACCTATACACGTTTACAAAATAAGATCACACAAGTTGAGGGGCAAGCTATCTATAAAATTGGTTTCAAAAACCTCAACTCTAATTCATGTTAGTGAGGACTCTTCTGAGGGGGAGAGAATAACTAAAGATAAAATCACTCCAACAACCAATAGTAGTAAAGAAGAGTACTCAACTTCACATGGATTTGGATCCTCAAATTGTGAAAAATGGAAACATGAATCCTTTTCTTCATAGTCAGTAGAGGAAGATGTAAGTGAAGAAAGGTATGAATATGAAGAGATGCATGAAAAAATTGATAACACAAACTAAGGAACCCCTAGAATTCCACATCAAGAACAATTTTAAATGCTAGAGAAAACTCTTTGGGAGATTTAAATCCTTAGGGGTAGGTTTAGGATGTTAAAATAAATAAATGGGTTAGATACATTGGCACAGGTAGTTGCATTGGAAAGTGAACATATTTAGGATCCTATATCATAGATTGTGGCATAAACAATTGCACAACATGCAACATATCCATTAGTAGAATAATATCCCACCATTTATGGAAATATTGAGAATTTTATCGAATCCACTTCAACCTAGAAAAATGAAACTTGTTTTTTCTTGCACAACATGCTCCATTTTTAGACTAGAAATGGGGACCCTCTTTTGCTTTGGAGTCTGGTCTTATACCTTTCTAGATTCCATTGTGGTTGCTTGTCTAATTTGCATCTAGGCTGCATTAAGCTAAAATATGAATGTACATGAATCTACTAAGTCTTAGTCTATTTTATTTTATTGTGTTTTGAAACATATTTTATATCTTTCTCTTAAACTTTTTCACCTTGGATTGGTGTAAATTATCTAACTATTTTATAATTTTTATGGCTTCTTTTCCTAAGCAATCCAGTCCATTTTTATTTCCTTTTAAATCAAAATGGCTTAATGTTTATAAGGTTTACTTTTTAACTGATTCACTTTCATTAAAATGGATGAAATCATATTTTGGATCAAGTGAAATGGCTAAGTTTGTGCATAGTTTTCATTCTATACTTAAGTCATTTTTAGTTTTTTCCTCAGCCACTTCCTTTCAAATTTATTGGTCATTAGATTTTAAATCAAAGATTGATGATTGGGATATTTTAGTCTTTACTCGTAGGTACCCAGAACTTTTATTATTCCATGTAGTGGCCTTTCATGACTCTCAGTAGCTCCAACCCATTATAAAAAAAGTGTTTTAACACTTAGTCTATTTTTCACATTTTCTCGAAGCCATGTGTCACATTTTTTCTCAGCAAGACTTGGTCGCTTTCACAATTTTCCTAAGGACACGTGACATTTTTTTATGATTAAAAATACTTATCTAATTTTCTTAAAGGTTTCTTGGTAGTGTAATGATTTATTTTATTCAAGGTTGTTGGGTAGGGTAATGACATCAGCAACACTCTAGGCTAGTAGGTCAATAGGATGACACCACATGGCATAATCTCACTAATCCATTATCCCAGATATGTTCATACCATTACAATGCCTTTAAGATAATGGGTCAATGAGATGATTCCATGTGGAATCATCCCACTGTTCTACTATCCCATAGATCTTCTTACAAAGCATAGAGATTTTAGGCAAGTGGGTGAGATTGATGATACCACATCGTGAAATCTCACTACTCCACTATCTTGGAGATGTTTATGGAATCCTAGTGATGATTTTAGATACCTAAGTAAGTAGGTGAGAGAGATGATGCTACATAGTGAAATCTTGTTGCACCATAGCCCTCAAGTGGTCTATGTAATCCTTGTAGTTTGTCAAAAATTAGGCAAGTGATATTATGATGCATGGTGAAATCTCACCTCATAGCCAAAAGAATAGTTAGAATGTGCATAAAGCCCCAAACCAACTAATGAAGAGTGAAGAAAAGCCATGTGGTAGTACCCCATAATAACTAATTACATGTTGGTTTTATATCCAACAAATCATGAGTCTAAAGTTGATGGCCCATCTCATTGTCAAAAACATCAAAAGGCTTGGGAGAGCAAGAAGTTTTATAAGTGTCAAAAAGGGACCTATAAAATCAAACTATTATTGTAGAAAAGGAGTAAAAATGAGAAGTCATGTGGTAGTAACCTATCAAAGTGAAGGACATGTTGGTTGTTTTATTTGATTTATAGAATAAATTAAAGCATGGTCTTAGATGGAAAATTAGTTAAGAAGGAAACATAAATCATGAATAGGGTAGGAATAATTAGCATGGTGTGTGCAGTGGGATCATGCACATAATAGAAAAGACAAATTTCAATATTAAAGAAGTGTGGTCTCAATTATGTAGAGATGTGGGTAGGTTGGCAACCATGGTGCAATCCCAACTATTTTTAGTGGTATAATTTAATTGAGGAATGGTTTTGTTACACCAATTGTGGGCACACCATCAATATTTAAGATATTGCAAGCCACCTACTCAATGGCATTCCTTTAATCATTAATGATTATTTTATCTCCCTCATTAGTGGGTGAATTCAAATTATAATTTGAATTCATAGTTTGAACTCTTTAGACCTACGTGCCTATATAAGATCAACTTCTTGATGAAATAAGGGATAATATTTTTTATTACTAAGAGATTTATGATTAGACTTTTCTTTTAAGATTAGAGGATACTATGCTTAGTTGGATCCTTTTAGATTAGAACTCAGAGTAGTGGACTCGTATTTTTTTTCCTTTGATGTTTTTCCCTACTTTCTAGAATAGTTTTTTGAATCAAGGATATTTGAAATCATATTCTTTAGCTCACTAAGTATTTGATGAATCCCAAATGATCCTTAATAAAAACATATTTAATATAAAATCTTTATCATGTGATAAACTTACTCTTTGCATGTATGCGATGACTTTGTTTTCCTCTTTGACTCTGTTAATTCATTTCATAGACTCTTGCACTATTCTTAGTTAGAGTTGTGTTATGTCTAGCTCAACTAAGGACTAGTCTATGCAAAGATTCATCTACTTAATAGAGCCATGTTGATTGATATTAGAAAATGGATTCTTATTCTCTTTCTCCCTACCTTTATCTCTTATTTCCTTTTCTTATTAGTCTATTAGCCTAGATTAGTTTAATTTATAAGTTATAGTCTAATTTTAATGTTTATCTTGATTGTATACTCTTATCTATTACTTATTTATGTATTTTTGAATTTATAAGTGATATATTTTTTCATTTTGAATCAAATATTTATTCATAGAAAAATATTTTTTATTGGTTCCTTCCTTAGGCATAAGCTATTTATTTTGATGAATATTGATCTATCTGAAATACACACTGAAGAGCTTTGATATGATATGGTCATAATGAGTTGACTGGTTACCCTATGTATCAAGACTTGGTAACTAATACTTTGGAGAGAGTTTGTCATGCAATTCTCATTTTAGGAGATGAAGGGATTAACAACCCCTACCTAACTTGGCATGTCAAAAGTAATCACAATAGATTGGCACTAGGAGGGCCTGAATGGTGCATTTTAGACTTTTATTTTATGCTTTTAAAGAGTTTCCTAGTTATTTTCTAGGTTCTTAAATTGGAAAACTTTTTATCTAAGTCTTCCCATAGCCTTAGCATGGCTAGGTAGGTGTAGTTTCCCAGTAAATGTTCAAGGACCCATCCATGACTTACCTAAAAATCTTGGTTCATTTTGCCTGAAATATATGCAAGTTGGGATTATAATAGTATAAAAACACATTTGGACATTTAAGTATGCCATTATTATAAATTGTATCCAACATGAAGATGAATATTGTTATTTATTTATTTATTCTTTTGATAAGGATGCATATGATTAGCATATTGTACTATTAGATAGGTGTATAACCACATGGGTTTATTTTGAAATTTTATTCCTAAGCCACTTTAGAGGGCCCATCTATCCTACTACCCTATACCATGAGTTTCTTATAGCCTGTAGGGAACCCAACAAATCTTTGAGTGATTTCAGCCAATGCTTTCATCAACTATATATAGGTTTGAAAGACCCTTTCCTATTAACTGAAGAAGTAGCCATAGAATTCTACCTCATAACATTATTTCCCCTAAATTTTATGTTTGTTAGAATGACTCCTTTAGATCTCACATCCTTAGCATTGACTTATCAAGTATCTTGCACCATTGGGGAACAAGCCATATCTCATGATCAGAGTATTGATTTTTCCTACCCATTGAGACCATCGAATGTTCATCCATAAAATCCTTCAAATTTATTGCTTGTGACTCATACCATCAGCCAAGTTGTGCCTTATAATGAGACATTTCCCATATAATTACCCAAAAATTACCATCAAGTGAACTCCTTAATAAGGAATGAAGACCCTAATTTCTCTATTAATGCATATAATTTTGTTAGTTCAGTATGTAATTAGTAGGATGCTTTTACTAATTTTAATACTTAGGTATCTTTAGTTACTTATATTAATTATCTACCATAAATTTTAGTGAGTTATTAATAGATAATGTAGGGGCTAATCCCTTAGATTAGTGATGATGATTTTGATGATGAGGAAACATTCGCTATATTGAGCGACTTTGTAGCACATGATCAAATCAAAGATGAGATACCTACTCAAGAGGGTGAATCACAAGTTTCTTGAAATTATATTAAAGATGAACTCAATGATTTGGAGCCACTAGACCAAGAAAATGCATATTATATCTTTGAATCATCCTTTTCCTATGTTGTTCCCTTTCCAATAAAAGAAATTAATCAAGATTGTAAATATCTTGATGGTAGTAGTATCTCTCCCAGTCCATCATTAGAGATGATCAATATTAAATAAGGATTTGAAGATGAAATAGGTTGTCCACATGAAATAATTGGATTAGAGGGACTCAAAATGTAATAACTCCCACTTCTATACAACCTTGCATTTGAACTAATTGGCCTCAGCCTGAAGATGTAGTCATGAAAGGAAGAGTTATGCCAACATAAATTAAAGTTAAAAGTGCACATATTTAGTGCATTAATTCACACATCTTAGCCATAAATGACAAATCCAATATATCATTGACATGGGATAAACCATTCTCATGCCTCTTTGGTAATAAAAATGAAGGTCAAGATGTTGCCATAGCATCCATGACAATCAGGAAGCAACTACCAAGTGACTCATCTACTAGATGCCATCAAGAACATGCCACTTTTAGGTTGGATCTTTCAATCAGTTTGGTATGTATGAATACCTATCCCTATCAATCACTACAACACAATGTATGGGATGAAGTATTTTCTAAACCCTATCCCTCATGCTTTTTGCAATCTAGATTCAAACATAAGGCAAAAGTGTATAGTCCTACTTTGTTTAAATGTCAATAAAAAAACATTGATAAACATTTATGGGATAGTGTTTTCCATCATAGAGGACAACATAAACATGTTGATCATGGTCATGGATGTTAAGGTTGTCATTTATGTCAAAGAGATCATGATTCATAGTACATTAATGA
The DNA here is from genome assembly GCA_037957365.1 of Torreya grandis. Taxonomy (NCBI): domain Eukaryota; kingdom Viridiplantae; phylum Streptophyta; class Pinopsida; order Cupressales; family Taxaceae; genus Torreya; species Torreya grandis. Next base: position 802,161 of record JARHVA010001978.1, on the reverse strand, counting down.
TAAAGTGTTTAGATTGATGTTTTAGGGAGTGTTTGACTTAGTGAGGCAATTGATGGATGATATGGACATGTTGAAAAGACCCTATGGTATGTTATGAGTGCTTATAATTTTTATGGAAGTGAATGAAATTCATTATAATAGTCATATGAATGTCTAAGCTCAAGTAGTCCTATTGATAGATAAATTTTAGTAAGTAGTTTGATGACATCATATTTCACACATGTGAAGGTTTCAAGACAATCTTGATATATGGATGGATTCACCTATGTGAGGAGATCATGTGGTTCAAATTTTAGTTCTAGACATGGAGCATAGAAAAATTTATTAAGGTGAAAATTTGGCTTCTCAAACAAAGTTCAATAGTGTTCAATAAGTTCCCATACCCAAATTTGTGATATCAAAGATCTATGACTAAAATTTAGTCAAATATTAGTTCTAATAGTGATAATTTATTCTAACTAGATAAGGATCTAATGGCATGGTTCAAATTTAAATAGTCAATATTGCATGTGCTAGTGACATGTGTCATAATCATGGGGTCTGAGCAACATATCTACGATGAGCATCTAATTTATTAGACGAAGATCCAATGGTGAGTGTATGATCATGAATTGAGGTCAATGGCATGCATTAAGTTAGTAAGTCAAATAATTCTCATATTACATGTAGAATTACCAAGTGGTGCAAGTACATTGATTGAAGGGTACAAGGTGTGTAAAAGGCATGCAGAGCTGTCAAGTGGATCGATCATGAAAGAAATGATCTTAGATAAATGGTGAGCATTGAAAGATAAACACAAACATTCTCTAAGGAGATCAATAGTGTGTATTTGTTCAAAGTTTATAGGGAACATAAAATGAGGTCAAATTGTCTGATGTTTAACATTTGCTAAGTGACCATTGGAATTCAAATATTCAAATTAACAAGGGAAAACCAACCTATAGTTTTTATGCTATAACTTTTAATATATGTAGAATATCATGGTAGTGTAAAAAGAAAAGTTGAAGAGGAATACAAGGTACATTTATAAAATATGTTTATATAGTAAAAGTTATGGATATTTAAAGTTGACTATTTGTTCATTCATGGTGTTACTATGTATAAAATATTATTTGAGTAAATTGTGCTTTAGTAGAAGAGTGTTTTGGCAGGAGTAATCACCTGATTATTTTTTAGAGGTCATATGAAGTGGACCCATGTATGTAAAAGTGATATTGTGTTATTTTTTTTCTTGATGAAGTGTTAAAAGAGTAATAGGTCTCCATAAGACCTATAAGGGCTATTAAGGCCTAATTAAAAGGTGTAGTTGCTTTAGTGTGACCCATATATGTTATGGATGACCTATGAGGATGGATTTGAGCTATGTCTTAGTATGATATAAGTCTTAAGGTTTAAGGTAAGTATTATTTCTGATTAAGAAGATAATATTCATGAAGACTCTATAAAGAGTGGAGACCAAGACAATGGTTTCTAGACTTGAGAGAGAAAAGAGTAGAGTAGATGTGATATTGAGTGAAGTAAATTTTGAAAGAGAAGGTAAAGGTTAGTGAGGACCATTAGAGAGTAAAGAGGATCATTCATGTTTATCTTATAAAGTTGATTAATGTGAACACATAGGTCATTAGACCTAATAATCCTAGAAGAGGCAAATTGAGTGAGTGTGCTTAGTGGATGGATTGAAGTGTTGAGTAGGTTAAAGAGTGTGTACATGACCTACAGGTCATGTTACTGATATTGTGATAGATTTATTATAGGTTCTCTTATTATGTATATTCTTAGAAGTGAAGAATGAATCAAAAGGGTGTTTTGGATGCATTGTTTGTGTGTGCAAGTTTGTGAGAGTGTAAAGGGGAAAGAGTGCAAGTAAGATAAGTCCATTATCATGTGTAAAAGACATCAAATCAAAGGTGAAGATTAGATAGAGGTATTTTGAGTGGGTGCTTGGTTGCCTAGGGGGTTGTATCTTCCTTGTTAGTTGGAGATAACTAAAGGTCAAATGGGTGCTTGATTAAATTAAGGGGTGGGTGGTCCTTGATCAGTTGGTGCTAGTCTAAATTTTGGGTCTTGTTTTATAAGACTGTAGTCCATCTTATAGGTTTCATTGGGTTTTATCCCCCAAGAGGGTTTTTCACATATATGATTTGTTCATGTGATGTATGCTCTTATTTATACTTTGGATGTATGTATTTCATGTTTATGTTTCTTGATCAAGTTGATGCATGTTGAATGTTTAAGAGTTAGGAATTGAATTGAATTATCTTGCATCACTGATTCAACCCCCTCTTAGTGATTGTACTTCTAAAAATTGGTATCAGAGTAGGACCTTATTTTCAAGTTTAACCACTTGAAGGTGATCCAAGTTATAATATAGCTAAGAAATTTAAGAAATAGAATCAAGAGTTGAAGGATCAAGTAGAGGTTACTTATGCATGTCTAAAATCAAGTGAAGAAAAATGCAATCAACTCAAGGCACTTTTTGAGAAGTATAGAGGTAAGATGAGAGAGTATGATCAAGAATAAGCTCAAAATAAGATCATGAACTCAAACTTTAAGGCTATTAAATATGATTACATAAATATCAATAAGGAGCTAGAATCCTTGAAGGCAAGATCAAGATCAAAATATGATAAACAGAAGATCAGAATTCTTGAGAATTAATTAAGAGTTACAAAGACTAATCTGAGTTCAAAAGAGGAAGAATGCAGACATCTTAAGACTCAGTTAGAAGAGACAAATTCCAAATTGAGTTCAAATCAAGGTGAGCATGATGAGTTGAATTCCAATCTTAACTCTATAAATATTATTAAAGTGCAAGAATGTAGATTGAAGAATGACATGGATAAAGAAGATAAGAGAGATAAAGAGACTATCCAAGTTCTCAAAATTTAGTTAGAGGCTATAAGTTCAAGTATGAGAGATAAAGAGGATGATAACGTTTAATTAAATATTAAGATAGATTCATTGAAGGATGAGCATGAGAAATTTGTTATCAAGATAGGCAAGATTTAATAAGAATAAAAGAGATCAAAACAAGGCAAAGAGGATAGTAACTTAAAATACAAGTTAAATCAAGTCCAAGGCAAAATGAAGAAACCAATTAGATAACCAAATGCTTCAAGGTATGAAAGATATTTTAATGGTCATTGTTATGCTTATCACATATTTTTGTCACAAGGCAATAAACTATAGAAGAAAGAGTAATTAGTTAGCTAGAGGTATGGATAATTTAGTCTACTATAATTATCATGACATGGGACATATTGCTAGATTTTTCCCTAGAATGCATGGGATAAGATTAACCCAATTATGGATACCAAAGATAGTTAAGCTTGAGCATGATGAACCTAAGAGACAAGATGGTATGTTTTCTGAGATTCATAATATTCATCAAGCAAAAGGTATGAATAATGTTATTTGTTTCAATTATTATTAAATTGGTCATATTACAAGATTGTGTACAAGCAAGCTCTCAAATCATAAGGAGCATGGACATCCTATTGTGCTCAATAAAGGTCAATCCTTGGTATAGAAACCTAAGGAAGAGATGATCAATAAAACTAATTTAGTTAAGATAAAATATCAAGGTAGACTACCTGTTAAATGAAAAGAGGAATCAGATATGAAGAAGGTTCAAGAATGCCAAGATAATATATCATCTATCCAAATAGAAAAGGAGAATCAAAACTTAGTTCAATTCAAGCTCAAAGAAAAGACCAAAGTACTAATTGAGGCTATTTATGAGGTATGTATGGATCCAAGAGAAAATCTTATTGCTGTTGAGAAAGTTTCATGCAAAGAGAATCAGTTGTCAATGCCCATTGATGAGGTTCTTTCTTCAGTTGAAAAGGTATGTCATGAATCTTTGTTGTCTCCATATATTATCAATCCAAATTTTAGAATAAAAAGAGAATATTGTAGTAGATGAACATGTTGATTTTATTAATCCTAAGAAGAATAATTAGTATCAGATGACAAAGGAAGAGAAGGAATATGAAGAGTTATGGGTAACTCTTGGTTTCACATTGTTTTAGGATATTGTGGGTCAAGTTGTCTCTATCTAAGGCTTCAAGGAGACACTTGACAAGTAAAAATTAGCATGGTGGATTCCATTTGAGATTTGATTGATGTTTAAGGATAATAAGTGTCATAATAATATGTGTTGGCTTACAATGGAAAGACATTTTAGAAACAATGATCCTAAAGTCAAAAAATTTATCAAATCTGAAGGATGGTCTAGATAGTCAAATGGTAAAAAATGAAGATGTTGGTTCTAAAGGTCTATAGGAAAATAATGGAGGTTTCTAAGTGTCTGATCAAGGATGGTGATTTATCAAGATATTCTAATACATAGAAAGGTATGTTGATCTTGTTCAAATGTGCTCAAGGTGTGTTTAGGTTTTTTTGGTCCTAAAGGTAAGAACATGTAAATTGCTTAAATTGATTGATCAAATAATGAATATTTAAAACAAGGTTGATATAGAGTATGAGGAGAATGTGCTATCATATTATTGATATCATGAAGAAAGTCTCAGAGTTTTGTATATGACAAGTTGTGTAAGTCATGAAGTTCACAGTATTTTGAAGATGAGATGGTTCCATGAGAGTGATTTGAAAAGGGTTCTAAACCATGATGGCTTATAGAGGATAAAGGGAAATTATTTTTATATGAGATCCATATGAGAGTTATTCATGCCTAATTCATATGTTTAAAGCTGACCTAATAAAACTATGAGATCTTTTGATAGTTTCATAAGATTATTGGTTGTGTGTAGACAGTGTTTGAAGTGTTATTGGTAGACCTAATTCATTGAGAATTATTATTAAAGATGATATTTTTTAGATATAGCATGAAGTTAGGTGGAGATAGCTCATATATTTTGAGAGGCTTGAAGATATGTGTATAATTTTAGGGGGAGATTTCAAAGCTTTGTGAACAATTATATCAAGTCCAAATATTAGATGAGTCCAAGTTCAGATTGGTGCATGTCAAAGGGGGATAAATTGATTCATATGCTTGAAAGTATGTAAGTATCCTGAGCATATTAAATATTATTTTAATTTATACATGATGTTGAGGAATGATTGCTCCCATGTTGAGGAAGAGACCATTTGTCATTAACATTAAAGGGGAAGAAAGGTCAGAATGAAGAAGTTCAAATGAGAAAGAATTCATTATAAGGGTGTTTTTCCATGAATGATAAAGGGGGATATTTTTTATCATGGTAATTTATGTTAAGGTTGTCATTGATCTCAAAGAGATCATGATTCATAGTGCATTAGTGATAAAGTGATCCGATTGATGGTTTGGAGAGTGTTTAACTTAGTGAGGAAATTGATGGATGATATTCATGATATGGACATATTTTAGAGACCCTATGGGATGATATGAGTAATTATAATGCTGATGGAAGTGAATGGAATTCATCATAATAGTTATATGAATTTCTAAGCTCATGTAGTCATCTTGATAGATAACACTAAGTAAGCAATTTGATGACATCATATTTCAAACATGTGAACATTCTAAGAGAAGATTTATATATGGATGGATTACCCTATGTGAGAGATCATGTGGTTCAAATTATAGGTTAGAAATGGAGTGTAGAAAAATTTATTAAGGTACAAATTTGGCTTCTCAAACAGAGTTCAATAGTGTTCAATAAGTTCCCATACTTAGCTAAATTTGTGATATCAAATATCTAAGGATAGCATTTAATCAGATCTCAACTCTAATGGCAAGCATTTATTATGACCAAATAAACATCCAATGATGTGTTTCAAATTCAAATAGTCAATATTGCATGTGTTAGTGATATGTGTCACAATCATGGAGTTTGAGTAGTAGATCTATGACAAGCATCTAATATGTCAGATGAAGATCCAATAGTGAGCATATGATCACATAATTAGAGATAAATGTCATAAATTAATTCAAATAATTCTCATATTTCATGTAGAACTACCAAGTGGCATAAGTGCATTGACTAAAAGATACAGGTTGCGTAGAAGGCATGTAGAAATACCAAGTGGCTCGATCATGGAAGAAAGGATCTTAGATCAATAGTGAGTGTTGCAACATAAACACTAGGACTCTCTAAGAAGATCAATAGTGTGTATATGTTCAAATTTTATAGGGAGCACAAGATGAGGTCAAAATGTTTGATGTTTAACATTTGCTTAGTGACTGTTGGAATTCAAATATACAAATTAATGAGGTAAAACTACTATATATTTTTTGTGTTATAACTTTTGATATATGCATAATTTCATGGTGGTGTATAAATAAAATTTGAAGAGTAATTCAAGTCACATCGATAGAATCTAGTTATAAAGTATGAATTTTATACATTCAAAGTTATAGATATTTAAAGTTTATTATTTATTCATTCATGGTGTTACTGTGTATAGAATATTGTTTGAGGAAATTATGATTTAACAAAAGACTATTTTGGTGGGAGTAATCACCTGATGATGTCTTAGATATCAAATGTATTTAAATTTGATCTTGTGTTCTTATTGTTCTTGATGAAGAGCTAAAAGAGTAATAGGTCTCTATGAGACCTATAAGGGATATTAAGGTCTAATTGAAAGGTATAGATGCTTAAGTGTGACCCATAAATGTTATGGATGACCTATGAGGATGGATTTGAGCTATGTCTTAACATGATATAAGTCTTAAGGTTTAAGTCAAGTCTTATGGCCAACCAACAAGATAATATTCATGAAGACTTTATAAAGACTGGAGACCAAGGCAATGGTTTCTAGACTTGAGAGAGAGAAGAGTAGAGCAGATGTGATATTAAGTGAAGTAAATTTTGAAAGAGAAGGTAAAGGATATTAAGGACCATTAGAGAGAAAGGAGAATCAATCATGTTTATCCAATCAAGTTGATGAATGTGAACACATAGGTTATTGGACCTAATAAGCCTAGAAGAGACAGATTGAGTGAGTGTACTTAGTGGATGGATTGAAGAGTTGAGTAGGTTGAAGAGTGTGTGTATGACATACATATATTTTTGTTGATGTTGTGATATATTTATAGATTTTTTGATTATGTATATGCTTGAAAGTGAAGATTAATCCAAAAGGGTGTTTTGAATACATTGCTTATGTGTGCAAATTTGTGAGAGTGTAAATGGAAAAAATTGCAAGAGAAATCCATCATCATGTGTAGAAGACATCAGATCAAAGGTTGAGATCAGAATATTGTAGCTGAGTGGGTGTTTGGTTACCTAGGGGTAGTATCCCCCTTTCTAGTTGGAGCTAGCTAAAGGTCAAGTGGGTGCTTGAATAAATTAAGCAGTGGGTGATCCTTAATCATTTGGTGTTGGTCTAAACATTGGATCTTATTTTATAGGATTTAAGTCCATCTTATAGGGTTTAGTGTGTGTTATCCCCTAAAATGGTTTCCCACATAGATGATGTGTTCATGTGATGTATGCTCTTATGCATGCTTTGGATGTATGTGCTTTCATGTTTATGTTTCTTGATCAAGTTGATGTATGCTGAATGTTTAAGAGTTAGGAATTGAATTGGAATATCATACATCACTAATTCACCCCCCCCATCTCATTGATTGTACCTATAACAAAACATAAGTTTATGTCTCTTCTACCCTTCTCAAAATCCTAAAGAATCAGGTATCTAATTGATTAAAGCATGCATTTGCTTGAGGACCATTTTTAAATAATTTCTCTTTTTATTTTTTTTGGTTTTATGTTTTTCCTTCCTACCCCTTGCTATTAATTAGGTTTTCCTTCCTTATTTTGATTTATTTATTCCTTTTATTTTTGTCCTCATGTTTCACTTATTAATTCAAAATAATGAAATGAAAGGTTGTTTCAAGATTAACATGGATGGAACTCAAAGATCTTAATTGTTATTTTACTCAAATTTATTATATGAACTATTATTGTTGCTTGGTTCATTCCTTGAATTTTGAATGTCAATGATTCATAATAGAACCTATGGATTTAGAATAACTATTTTCTTATTTAAATCCATCTAATGAAATTAAAGAAATGTCTAGATAAAAATGTAGCTTTGCTTAAATTATAGTTCATATTAAGCCATCATGAATTTGTTGACTTTATTCTACCCATGGCTTGGTCTCCAACCCTCTATGGATGAATTACAAAGTCTCATTTAAAAATAATTGAGCTAAAATATAAAATCTAAATTTCTCCTCGAAAGGGTGATCTTGGTGGCCTCCATCATAGGCTTTTCATCTTGATTGGTAGTGGATCAAGGCCTTTGGAAGGGACCAAATATATCTCTATCAAAGATATAAATACCTAGATGGTAGTAGAGCAATGCCCAAGCCACTTTCCCCCAAGATAAATTGTAAAATATTTTCCTTTGGCAGTTTTTACCTTATACAAATTTGAATTATTGCATGTGAATTCAAAGAAAATGAATAAATCACTCAGTCACACAGTTAGATGGTCTTTAAATAAATTATAGCTTAGTATGTCAATTATTCCTATTAACTTTAGTTCCTTTGAATTTTGTATTGTTGTGAGCAATTGCTTGTAGCTAATGTTTTTTCTTCTTATGAAATTAGAGATTCTAAATTCTCTAAATATTCATGAGTATTTCTCAACAAGAGTTACCATTTATTGTTGCTTGTACAACATGCCCTATTTTTAGAATGAAATAGGGACCTTATTTTGTTTTGGAGTCTAGTATTATACCTTTTAGGAGTCCATTGTGGTTGATTATCTAATTTGCATCTAGGTTGTATTAAGCTAAAATATGAATGTGCAAGAATCTACCAATTCTTATTATATTTTATTTTCTTGTGTTTTGAAACACATTTTATAGATTTCTCTTAGAATATTTTGCCTTAGATTTGTGCAAATTATCTAATTGTTTTATATTTTTTATGGCTTATTTTCTTAAGTAATTTGGTCCATTTCTACTTCCTTTTGATTCAAAATAGTTAAATATTTATAAGGTTTACTTTTTAACGAAGTCACTTTCATTAAAATGAATGAAATTGGCTTTTGAATTGAGTGAAATGGATAAGTTTATGCATATATTTATTTCTATACTTAGTCATTTTTCAAATTTTTTCTTAGTGATTTAAGCTATGTCTTAGAGTGATATAAGTCTTAAGGGTTAAGGTAAGTCTTATGGCCGATCAAGAAGATAATATTAATGAAGACTCTATAAAGAGTGGAGACCAAGGTAATGGCTTTTCTAGACTTGAGAGAGAGAAGAGTAGATCAGATGTGATATTGAGTGAAGGAACTTTTGAAATAGAAAGTACAGGTCAGTGAGGATCATCATGGAGAAAAAAGGATCAATCATATTTATCTGATCAAGTTGATGAATGTGAACACATAGGTCATTAGACCTAATAAGCCTAGAAGAGGTAGATTGAGCAAGTGTGCTTAGTGGATAGATCGAAGAACTAAATAGGTTGAAGAGTGTGTGCATGACCTATAGGTCATGTTGTTGATGTTGTGACATAGTTATTGTAGGTTTTCTAATTTTGTATATGCTTAGAAGTGAAGAGTGATCCAAAAGAGTGTTTTGGATGCATTAATTGTGTGTGCAAGTTTGTGAGAGTATAAAGGGGAAAGAGTTCAAGTAAGATAATTACATCATTAGGTGTAAAAGACATCAGATCAAAGGTGGAGATCAGATTAAGGTAGTTGAGTGGGTTCTTGGTTGCCTAGGGGGTTTTACCTTCCTTGCTAGTTAGAGCTAGCTAAAGGTCAAGTGGGTGCTTGACTAAATTAAGGGGTGGGTGATCCTTGATCAGTTGGTGTTAATCTAAATGTTGGATCCCTTTTTATAGGATTGTAGTCCATCTTACAAGATTTAGTGGTTTTTATCCCCCAAGAAGGTTTTCCACATATATGATGTGTTCATGTGATGTATGATCTTATGTATGTTCTGGATGTATGTGTTTTCATGTTTATGTTGCTTGATCAAGTTGATTTATGATGAATATTTAAGAGTTGGGAATTGAATTGGATTATCTTACATCACTGATTCACCCCCTCTCAGTGATTGTACCTCTAATAAAATACAAGTATATGTCTCTTCTACCCTTCTCAAAATCCTAAAGAATCAGGTGTCTAATTGATTAAAGCATGCATTTGTTTGAGGACCATTTGTAAATAATTTATATTTTCATTTGTCTTTGTTTTATGATTTTCCTTCCTACCCCTTGATGTTAATTAGGTTTTCCTTTCTTATTTTACTTTATCTATTCCTTTTATTTTTGTCCTCAGGTTCTGCTTGTTAATTTAAAAAAAATGAAATGAAAGGTTGTTGCAAGAGTAACATGGATGGAACTCAAAGAGTCTAACTGTAATTTTAATCAAATTTATTATGTGAACTACTATTATTGCTTGGTTTATTCCTTGAATTTCAAAAGTCAATGATTCATAACAGAACCTATATATTTATAAAAACTATTTTTTTATTTAAATCCATCTAATGCACTTAAAGAAATATCTAGAGAAAAATGTGGATTTACTTAAATTCTAGTTCATATTAAGCCATCATGAACTTGTTGATTTATTTCTACCCATGGATTAGTCCCAAACCCTTTATGGATGAATTACAAACTCTCCTTTAAAAATAATTGATCTAAAATATAAAATCTAAATTTTTCCTTGAAAGGGAAATCTTGGCAGCCTCCACCATAGGTTTTTCAGCTTGGTTGGTAGTGGAGGAAGGCCTTTGGAAGGGATCATAGGTATCTATATCAAGGATATAAATACCTATATGGTATCAGACCAATGCCTAATCCACTTTCCCCCCATGATAAATTTAAAAAAAAAAATCCTTTAGTAGTTCTAACCTTAAGCAAATTTGAATTATTATAGGTGAATGCAAAAAAAATGAATAAATCACTCAATCACACACTTAGATGATCTTTGGAAAAATTATAGTTTAGTATGTCAATTTTTCCCATTAATTTTAGTTCCTTTGAATTATGTATTCTTTTGATTAATTACTTGCAACTAATACTTTTTCTCTTGTGAAATTAGAAATTCTAGATTCTCTAAATATTTAGGAGTATTTCCCAACAAGAATTTCCATTTGTTATTGCTTGTACAACATGTCCCATTTTCAGATTGAAATAGGGACTCTATTTTTCCTTGTATTTTGGTCTTATACCTTTCAAGATTCCATTGTGGTTGCTTGTCTAATTTGCATCTAGGTTGCATTAAGATAAAATATGAATGTGCATGAATCTACCAATTCTTATTATATTTTATTTGCTTGTGTTTTGAAACATATTTTATAGATTTCTCTTAGACTATTTCACCTTAGATTTGTGAAAATTATCTAATTGTTTTATATTTTTTATGGCTTCTTTTCCTAAGTAATTCAGTCCATCTCTACTTCTTTTTTATTCAAAATACTTAAATGTTTATAAGGTTTACTTTTTAACTAAGTCACTTTCGTTAAAATGGATATAATTAGCTTTTGAATCAAGTGAAATGGATAAGTTTATGCATATTTTTATTTCTATACTTGGTCATTCTTCAGATTTTATCTTAGCAATTTGCTTTCAAATTTCTTATTCATTAGCTTTTAAATCAAAGATTATTGACTAGGATCTTTTACTCTTTGTCTATAGGTACCTAGCATTTTTATTATTCTATGAAATGACCTTTCATGGATCTTAGTGACTCCAACCCATTTGAGAAAGTGTTTGAACACTTGGTATTTGATTTCTCACTTTTTTAAGAGCCACGTGTCATATTTCTACTCAATGGGACTTGGTTGATTTCATAAAGTTACCAAGGGACACACAACACTTTTCCACTACTTCAAAATACTTATCTGATTTTCTTCAAGGTTGCTCAGTGGGATAGTGATCAATTTTCTTTAAGGTTGCCTAGTGGGTCAATGATGTCAGTGACACTCTAGGATGGTAGGTCAGTAAGATGATGCCACATGGCATAATCAAGTTCTTTTATTATTTTGAAGATGTTTGTACCAGTGCAATGCCTCTAGGCTAGTGGGTTAGTGAGATGATGCCACATGGAATCATCTCATTGCTTCATTATCCTAGAGATGTTTTTATAGAGCATGGAGCCTCTGAGAAAGTAGGTGATCAAGATGATGCCACATCATGAAATCCCACTATTTCATTATCTTATAGATGTTCATTTATGCCCAATAATGGTGTTAGATCCATAGGAAAGTGAGTAATATGAAACTACATGGTGAAATATAACTGCATCATAGCCTTTGGGTAGTCCGTGTAGACCTTATAGTTTTTTATAAACCAAATAATCAATATTATGACACATGGTGAAATATTGCTTCATAATTGAAAGAATAGTTAGCATGTGCATAAAGCCCCAAACCAAGCAATTAAAGAGTAAGGACAATCCACATGGTAGGACCCCATCATAACTAAGGACATGTTAGCTACATATCCAACATTTCATGAGTCTAAATTTGATGTCCCTTCTAGTTATCAAAATCATCAAAAGGCCTAGGAGAGTGAGAAGGATGCCAAGTGTCAAAGTAGGACCTATAGAAGCAAACTAGTAATATATTGAAGGATCAAAAATGAGAAGTCATGTGGCAGTAGCCTATCAAAGTGAAGTACATGTTGGCTATGTATCCAATAAATAACTAACTTGAATTAGATGGTTGGTCTACCCGTTAAAACTATTAGAGGCCAATAATTGATTGCATGTTTAATTTGATTTGTAGAATCAATTACAGTGTGGCCCCAAATGGAAAATAGGTTGATAAGGTAACTGAAATCATGAATAAGGTAGGAATAATTAGCATGGCATGTGTAGTGGGATCATGTAAAAAATAGAAAAGACAAATTTCAATCTTAAAGAGGCATGGTCTCAATTACATAGAGATGTGGGCATCTGGAAATCATGATGTAAACCCAACTATTTTTAGTTATAGAATTCAATTAAGGCATGGGTCAATTTTTCCAATTCCAAACATGCCTTCAATCTATTAGATATTTTGAGTTGTCTTCTCAATTGTATTCCCTTAATCTTTAATGATTGTTATAACTCCCCCATTAGTGAGTGAATTTAAATTTAAATTTGAAATCATATTTTAAACTTTTCATGTTTATGTGCCTATATAATATCGAATTATCGATGTAATAAGGGTTGATATTTTTTAAGACTAAGAGATTTATGTGTAGGTTATTATTTTAGGATTAGAGGAGACTGCACATGGTCAACTTCTTTTAGATTATAAATTAGAGTAGTGGACCAATCATTTTTTCCTTTCATATTTTTCCCTACTTTATAGAATAGTTTTTTGAGTCGTGGCTATTTGAAAGCGAAGTTTTTAGCTCACTAAGCATTTGATGAATCCTAAATTATCCTTGTTAGAAACATCTCTAATCTAAAATCTTTGTCATGTGATAAACTTGGTATGTGCATATATGTGGTGACTCTATTTTCCTCTTTAGCTCTACTACTTTGTTCTATAGACTCTTAGACCATCCTTAGTTGGAGTTGTACTGAGTCTATTTTAACTAAGAAATGGTCTATGAAAAAATTCATCTACTCAATAAAACTAGGTTGGCTAATATTAGAAAGTAGACTCTTCTTCTCTTTCTCCTACCCTTATCTTTTTTTTTCCTTTTCTTATTAGTTTGTTATCCTAGATTAGTTTAGTTTCTAAGTTGTAGTCTAATTTTAATGTTTATCTTGATTATATTCTCTTATCTATTTTTCATTTATGCATTTTTGAACTTATAATCGATAGACATTTTCATTTTGAATCAATTATTTATTCATAGATAAAACATTTTTGTTGGTTCCTTAGGAATAAGATTTTTATTTTGATGAATATTGATATGTCTGAAATACACACCAAAGATTCTTTATATGGTATGGTCACAATGATCAGACTAGGTTACCCTGCATACCAAGACTTGGTAACCAAGACCTTGGGGAGATTTGTTCATGCAAGTCTCATTTTAGGAGAGGAAGGGATTAACAACCCCTACCTAAGTTGGCATGTCAAAATACTTCATAACAAACTTAACCAAAGATTTCTTTTTCTTAAATTTTATCTAAGTATTTTATGATTTTTAGAGCTCAAAATAGAAACACAAGAAATAAAATCTATTTGAATGCAATATGATGATATATAAGATTCAATAATATATAAATACTATGGCAATGTACCTATTCACACATATGTAAATATTGCAAGTATGAAAATAACCAAGGGATAGAGAGGTCATATCTTATTTGAAGTTTAGGGTAGTACTATGAAAGTGATTTGGAGTCATCACAAAATAGTAATTAGGCTCTGGGATCTGACCATTATTGATTTTGATAACTATTACCTATTGAATGTTTGCATCAACTAAGGACATTTGCATCAATGCAGATGTCTATATTTGAGGAAAGTGTTTAGACCAAGATACATACAAGAATTGATCCAAATTTTTATCATACCTATGTTATCATCGGTACAACTATTTGATACTTCAAAATATATCCTCTTTTGCATTAGATCTAGCCAATAATAAAAACCTTAATATCTTTATCTTTTGACCTCGTGTAGCCTGGTAAAAAGGGGTTGGCACATGATTTGATCTAACCTCAACAACCCCAATTTTTGTTAAGTGATGCCTAAATAGTAAATACTCCAAATAGGGCCTCACATTCACATGTAGTTCTCCCTCCT